>PTEX01000221.1:490467-570852 GCA_003342815.1 Eudromia elegans | reverse complement strand
TGGAACGGGTGGCTCTGGTCCCCGCGGGTCCCCAGAGGAACCTCTGGAACGGGTGGCTCTGGTCCCCGCGGGTCCCCAGAGGACCCTTTACGCCGTGCTCCCGCCTGCCCGTTCCGGCAGTGCTGAGATCCGCCTGCCCAGGGGTTTGGCTGTCTCCTACCAGTCACTTCCTTGGTTATTCTCCAGAAACGTGTCGTATGCGACGCTGGTGTAAACCTAACTAGTGATGCAACCTGCCATTCAAGCGGTGTTTGCTGGGAAACAATACGTATTTGTGTCTTCATTCTGTGTCCTTTTCAACGTGGAAAAACGATCCTTACTGTTTGCGTTTGTCCCTCTTTGGACTCAAGTGATAAACTCTGCTGCCAACCTTGTGCTGCACGCGGGCCCTGTTCTCACACCTTTACTGGTATTTGAATTTAAGGTGATTTGTCCCATGTGATGTAATGGGAGCAGAAGTGGGAACTGCTCTGTGCTGAACCCAGCTGGGCTGCCTGCGTCCCACATGCTGATGGTCTCGGGGGCTGCTGCCCTTCCACCACTAACTTGGAATTGTGTGTTGAAGATTTCTGGTATTCTGTCTCTTGTGAGTCTTGTACAGAGGAGGGATAAGTAATTTCTACAAAAAAAGAACCAAAATCTGAGTTTATTAACTAGTATGCCAAGTCTTTGGGGCTGATTTTGCGTGACATCAGTGAAGAAACCAGAAACATGAGTGTCCTTGTGGTGTCAGGACCTAGGGCTACGTGTGTGTCCCTTTGCACRCACTGGATTGCTCTCGCCAGCTGCTCAAACTGGCACTTAGAGCCATTGTGTGGCTCTGTGGCRTCAGGACAAGTTGGCTCCAGGAGAGGTGGTTGCAGGATCTGTGGCTTTTATTTGATGGCTCGAGTTGCTAATGTGACCTACTCTCCAATGAGAWCTTGTGCAATGGGGATGCACATTCACCCATGCCGGGGCACAAACTGGGTGCAAGGCAAGCAAACCAGGGCTTTGCAGTGCATTTTTCTTGAATTAGCACTGGAATTTGCTTCAGAGCAGGAGAATGGAACAGCTAATGGTATTGTGCTGGTGGATTCGACTGTGCCACTTGCTAAACTGCCTTGGGTAGCAACGGAGCTCAAGTACTTCATTAATCCTGCAGCCTGGTGGAGAGTTGTTCTCCCCCCTCAGCCTTTGGCACAACAGGCACATGACACTGGCAAAGGGCCTTTTTGAAAACACCTTGATGATTTACCTTGAAAGTTGCATGTTTTGATAGGATTTTTGGGAGAAAAGCAGGGTGCTTCAGTACAAGGCTTAAATTACTGGTGACTTCCAACGTTTGGCATATATTGGGCATTTCTTTGCATGAAGGAAAYGATTTTGCTCTTTATTCTTAGACTTCATGCCAAGGTTGACCTCTGGAGATATTATATATAATACACAAAACGACTCCCCTGACTTCTGCCAAAGACCTGAATCATGAGGTGCTCTTTACTGCTGAGCAGTTTTCCCGTTGAGGTTTAGCTCCGAGGGCACTGGAGATCAGTAGGTGCAGGCTCTGTCCCTGTCTCTTCTAGCCTTAGTTGGCTCATTTACAGTCACCTGYAGAGTGGAAAGGGTGCCCTCTTCTCCCAGACAGAAACCTGCTTCCTAACCATGTGCCAAACAGACCCAAATGCTCTTAGCACTTTTTCCTCTTGGAAACAACTGGGTATGAAACTCACTGTGCTGAGCAACACCCCAAAGAGGGGCCCTGCAGCTGCCTGAGGAAGTGTGTGACAGAGGGGTCAGCACTGAGAAGAACCYGGTCTAAATGTCCTCCCCACCTCCAGAAAGGATGCCCCATCTATAGCATAAGCTGTTCTTACAGATGCTTAGGTTTTTGTGTGCATGCTGTAGCACAGCTGCATGTTTTTGAAAGCCCTCAAGTAGAAATTCAAAKAGACCTAGAAATAAAAAATCAGCTTCCCCTCTTCATACAGATACYCCCAGCCCCTGCAGTACTGCTGTGGCTTATACCCATGGAAAAGGCAGCAGGGCAGCTGAAAGGCTTTGGGTTGCAGACCACTCTTTATTCCAGTAGGTCTTTTTCCAACCACGGACAACAAGTGCTGCTTAGGGAGGTTAAATGGAGAAGTAACAGGAAGAATCCAAGCGGGTGTCTTGGCTCCAGAAATTTATTCTCAGAGCTTAGTGCTTCAACTATGATTAAAATGCTTATTAAGAATTTAAAAATGCTACTGACTGGGTACTAGACCTAGACAAGAACAAGATCAACACAATTGCATTCAAGCACTGACAGACACTAGYTTGCTCATGCCGCTGAAGAAGGACCTCTCCCGTTCACTCATCACCTCGAAGTGCAGAGGTCTTCTGCAGAAGTTGCATTCAGCTGAAGAGTGGGGTTTCAGCTCCAGACCAACGTCCTTCCACGTAGCCAGGAGTTTTTCTGTTAGGAACAGAGAAATTTGAGACCAAATCTTGCTTAGGATAACAGATGATTTTATCTAAATGGAAAAAAGTATATATATTTCCCTGGCAAAAGAGAAGGGATACTAGGAATTCAATGTGAGCTAATCTGGAGCTAGGTGACTGGGTCTTCTCATAGTGAGCAGTGAGGCTCCCTAGACACATCTATGTTTAAGATAAGGAAACAGCTCAGCTTAGGAGAGCAGGTCTATGTGGACCCCTGGTAGTAAATTAAGGACTGGTTTGATGCATGTAAAAAGATCAGGTGCTGTCTTGGGCTTTKTACTGCACTCCAGGTTGCAATGCACTGGCTCTCACTAGTCAAGTGCAAAGGAACCTAAGTGCAGGAGTAGGAATACTGCAGTGCTCCTAGACATCGCCCAGGCTAGAGCTGGGATGAGTATTTCCTGGTCTCCTCTTTAGCAGAGTGCYCCATAGTTTCTCCAGTGTTGCAAGAATCCACTCACCAAGGAAATAACTCATCATCTGAGGGGTGTGGTGAGGTGTAGGGGCAATACGTAGCAGCTCTTCTCCGCGGGGAACTGTGGGGTAGTTGATTGCTTGGACGTAGATGCTGTGCTGGCTCATCAGCTTGTCGCAGATCTCTGTGTTCTTGGCAGCATCTGCAACCTAAAATTCAAAGTGGGTAACTAAGATTATCCAAAACAAGACAAGTTAATAAACTCTTAAACCAATTTAGCCACCCAAAAAGAATCAAACATGACTGTTCTTTCTTGCATGAGTTAATGGATCACACTGCAAAGAGAGGGGCTAACAGGACACCACAGTGCTGTCTAAGGCCCAGGGCACACCACTAGCCTCAGCAGGCAGCTGTTCACACCTGCTCTTTTCAGCAGTTTGTGTGGCCATCTCTTGGTTTTTGTACAGTGTCAGACTGCGGGTAGCACACTCATAGCATTCTGCTTTAAAGCACKTAGAGGAGGCTGAGGTTAATTTAATTGATTTCCTAGAATTTCCTATTCTTCAGGCAAGGAGAAAAGCCAGACCGCTAGCAAACCCCTGCTGCTAAGTCAGATGAGTCTCAATTTTGTGAATCCATACTAATAACCTGGAAAAGTAACACCACTATAGGCAGGAGCGCAGGCACCACATCTCCCTGGGRGCTCTCCTAAGGACTCACCCTTATGGGAATGATGTGGCTGGGGCAGTGCACCACGGGCAGCCCYGCGTCCATGAGCATCTGCCTCATGAGCTTCACGTTGCGCTGGTGCTGGCGCCGCAGAGCCTGCCCTTCAGCGCTCTTCAGGGTGCGCACGGACTCCAGCGCGCCGGCCAGCAGCATGGGCGGCAGCGACGTGGTGAAGATGAAGCCAGCGGCGTAGGAACGCACTGTGTCTATCAGGGAGCTCGTGCTGGAGATGTACCCTCCTACACAGCCAAAGGCTTTTCCTGAAAAGAAAGAGGTGGCCAAGCTCAGTCCTCCTCCCCTTTAGAATGGTTCAAGTGTAGCTGTACTTTGTTTTACTTGAGCAAATTGTTTGGACTACATTAAGTACACGGCARGCAACAATTCCAGCCCTCTCACTACTAATCTTGTATTAACTCAGCACATGTTACAGATTTGTTTCTAAACCAATCCTGGTAACACAGACCTAGTTATTGCAAAATGAGGCCAGTTCAAAMCCCTCCACTTCAAGTATTTGTCTTCTGACTCGGGGAAGATCTTATAAGTAGAAGTAGCAACTGCATCAACTTCAGTAGTGACCCCAAAAGATCAACACTAAGTCTCTCAGCAGATTTAAAGTAATCTGTCCTGGGGATGCTAGAAATAGCCTGTGCTCCTCAGGAGCACTAAGGTTACTGTTGATTACATGGTAGGCRCTAGCTCCCCTTTTCCAAAAGCAGGGAACTGTTCAGGTACCAGAAAGGAAACCCAAATAAAGCAAGGATGTCTGAACTTTTTAAGCTGAGAAGTCTCACTAAGTTTGAAAGACAGGAACTTCTGTAGTATTTTATTTATGTTTTGGAAGTTATTGAAACTTCAGGTAACAGTTCAGCTCTTGTCAAATCTCTTTTTAACTCCCCATCTCATGATTTCAAGTTAGGAACACTTCATTTCACATAAAAACTGAGTACTAAATACAGATCAYTACTGTGCTGGCATTCTCACCTGAATTGGAGTGGCACAAGGTGCTGCTGGATAACTTTTGCTAGCTTGTTTAAATAGAAATGCTACCTCGACTGGTTTGCCTGGCAGCTAAGCAGCTTAACACAAATGCTTTTGAAAACTTATGGGACATGTACTTAAATCCTTTGAACTCTTAGAAAAATCCCTCCCCTCCTCCTGCTAAATCCCTAGCAAGTTCACTTGAAAAGACTAATTTTGAGTTAACTCAYTTAATTTGGCTGCTGGCAAGCTTTGCTGGCCGTACGTACCAAGTGTTCCAGAGATGATGTCCATTTTGTGCATGATTCCATCCCGGTCCCCTATGCCACCGCCTCGAGCTCCGTACAGCCCCACGGCGTGCACTTCATCGACAAACGTGATGGCCCCGTGCTCGTGGGCCACGTCACACAGCTCCTCCAGGGGACACACAGCACCTGGGAATCACAGCAGTGGCCATTTAGGATGCCCTATGCTCAACACTACAAGTACCCCAAACACCAGGCATTTTGAAAGACTATTTTCATGCCAAGCCTTGCAGCATTTTACACTTAGATCTAAGGTGCAGATGATTTGAGCATGAGCTGCACTACAAGGAGAAGAGAAGAGGGGTTTAGGCTGCCTTACCATCCATCGAGTGAACAGTTTCAAAAGCAACAATTTTAGGTGTAGAGGGATCAGACTTCTTCAGTAGTTCTCGAAGATGGTTGACGTCGTTGTGACGGAATATGTGCTTTGGCACTCTGCTGTTTCGGATCCCCTGGATCATGGAGGCATGGTTTCCCGAGTCGGAGTAAATCTCGCAGCCTGGGGGAACAACCCAGATGCACTTTAGGTGCAGACAGCATTAAATGACTCCGAGCACCGTGTCATATATGTGAAGTGTTCAAGTAGCAAGGGTAGCATGTTTTAGAAATTAATGCTTTTGATCAAAAGTTCAAGTTATAGGTTAAGCAGGAGTGATAGTTAAGGTTCATTATAGTATTTTAACTAAAACAAATTTGAGCTCAAYRAAATAYTGAACAAGTGTGCTTTTTTAGCAARTCCTTGATTTTCTAACWCTTGTAAAAATTCTATTTTAAAAATTCTTATGATCCTTGGCTACAAGTTGGGGAGAGAAAGGGGAAAAAAGTTCACACCCAGATAGGAAGAAACCAAACCCTGGTGCCTAATTTTTAGGTGGCTTCACAAGTCAGAGCAGAAGACCCCAAGCCCTTTTGTCCCCAGCTATTTTTGGGCTCCTAGGCCCTGGACCTCAGGTTCATCAGGCTGCTGCTGTGACCTGCAGAGCTGAACAGAATTTCTATGTGGCACTCAAACAGATGACAAGCTTTACTGGCAAGAGTAGAAYGAATTCTCAAGTTTGAATAGTCATTTGTGAAATCTGCTCCTAACTAGAGCGCAGGATTATGTCTTTGTAGCAAACATGAGATGCAGTTTGAGATCTCACCTGGCAGCATTTTAGCTAGAGTGAAGAGGGTGGAGTCATTTGCTACAAAGCAGGATGAGAACAATAGYGCTGCATCTTTTCCATGAAGATCGGCTAGTTCTTTTTCCAAATCGACATGAAATTTACTCGTTCCTGAAATATTTCGTGTGCCTCCTGCTCCAGCACCATGTTGTTTCAGTGTATCCCTACAGGGTGCCCAAACAGAGGCATTAGCGTTACTGAGCAACACAAGGATCAACATAGGATTATYGCTGAAAACATTCTAGATGTAGAAATAAGGTTTTCTAAAAACCTGGCTGTGAGAAGCAATTGTTACTTTTAAGGTCTCTGAGCAGCTTGTGCAACTCAATAAGCTCATGAGTAGGGTATAAAGCACAGCTATAATAGCCAAACCAGTTTCTAGTATCATTTGGGGGCTTCTGAGGAAATTCAAGGGTCATGGACTGACGCCAAGGAAGGGTCAGGTTATGTTGTAGCCCTGGAGGAAGCAAAATATTAAATTGCCTATTGGGACTCAARAGAAGAGTAAAAGCTTTAGTTCTGGTATTTCTTTCATATATTTAAGTCCTAGCTTACAAAATATAGTATAGAAAAACTTCTATCAAACTGATGTGTACAAAAGCTTCCATAGGTCACTGTAATGGTTCTTAAGAGCACAGCACTACTCACATAACAGCCCCGCACACACGAGGGTGACGACTCATCCCCAGGTAGTCGTTGCTGCACCACACGGACACCTCCTTTTTGGTGATGAGAGAATCAGAGTAGTCATCTGCCATGGGGAAGATCTGTGCCTTTCGGTTCACCGTTTTGAATATTCGATAAGTGTGATCCTTCTTCTTTTCATCTATCTTCTTCTCAAAGAACTGATCRTACTGGAAGGTGGACACAGCTGAAATAAGACAGACTTAAGTACACAGGAATTAATCACAACAAAACARGCTACAGGGGTTTGGCGAGTTAATCTTACATTTTGGCAAGTTATCCTGAAGCAGATGAGAGACACTTTCTGGTCTTTGCTTTAGCATAATATCCTTAAACTTCTTAAGCAAGCCACTCTGCTCTTCTCCCTCAGCCTGAGTCTTCTTCACAGTGGAATTAGTTGGTGGTTTGGCAAATTCTGTACCTACAGACACTGTAAAGAATTCCAGAGAGCTTAATCAATTTGAAAGGAAATTAACAAGTAAATTGAGTCCAGTACAGCAAATACTCTAAGGGACTTTATAACCCTTTGTTCTTTAASAGCATGTAATGGAGTCTCTGTGGGATCCTGTTGGGATCAGCTATCTTTTTGCTTACAACTTTGCAMTGTATGAGGCAAAAGGGAAAATCTAGCTTGCTAATTAATGGCAATACAACATTTAATTTCTTACACTATATCTGGTTCTTTCTGACCAACMAACCTACTCTTTAAGGCTACAGTTCCCATCTGGAACAGCTGGTACATAAATAACTGGACGCAGGAGTTCTGGTTACAGCTTCCTCTTTTTCTCCCAGCATTTTGGTCAGTTGACAGGGAACTTTTTTYCTGAGCCACAGAGGAATGCAAAGGAAAAAAACTTCCTTTCTGAGAAAGGCACCAAAGTTTTAGTGATATGGCTGAAAAGTGATTTTCCACCTAACTGTCAGAAGTTTTTATTTGAAGCACAGCCCTTCTAGACCAAGGTTGCAAGCCAGCCAACATCCTTTTGTTGCATAAACCAAAAAMGTCTCCTTGCCTTCCCTCCAGCTTGGATTTGTGTGGCTCCTTGCATAGGAYGTGTCCTGATCTTTCTCCTGTGGACATATTTGTGCTTTGGTAAAGCTTACCCAAGTCCTAAACGCCTACACGGGGTGCCTGCATTACAGCTTGATTCACACGTTTAAAACCAGGGAGCTATTCCCACACGAAAAACCACCCGGGGCAATCATTGCAGAATATAACCGCCGTGCCATTAACACCTATATCCGCCTATAWCCGCGCGCAACCTCCCGTAATGCTGCCCACAATTCGGGCGGCGAGTGCTGGGGCTGGGCGATACGCACCCTTCCTCTCGGCCTGCATCTCCTGCACRTCCTCCTGCAGCTCCAGGCTGGCCTTGCAGAACACGCTGCTGCTCCCGTGGCTCATCTGCGCCGCCAGGAAGGGGCACTTGGAGCCGGGGGCACCGGCGGGCGCCGGGGATCCGCTCCGCTTCGGCTCCGCTCCCTCTTTGGTGCTTTGGGCCTCTGCGGTGGGGGTGGAGGGAAGAAGTCGGTTCTGTCATTGAGTCGCTTAAGCTTTTCTATCAGTTTCCTGAGGGATCTGGCACGAGACGGGGCCCTTTCACTGAGCATCTGCCTTGTTTATATAGTCTGAAATTCCAGCCAGCCCCCAGGGATGGGGGTTTAAGACTCTGGCCCATTCCCGTGCCCTTTGAAGGGGGAACACTCCAATACTGTGTGTTTGGGGGGGGGCACCCTGTTTTGAGGCGTTTCCAGCCCTCTCCCACCCCTCACGCCAGGCCGCGGCCCTCCAGCCCCCCCGGCCCCGGGGCTCACCGCGGCGGGCGGCGGGGGTCTCCTCGGCCTGCTGCCGGCGGGCGGCCGAGGTGCCGAGGGCCCGGGCCGGCGGCGCCGCCTCCATCATGCGCGGGCAGTGCTGGGCGTAGAGCAGCAGCGAGGGCCCGGCCTTCTGCAGGAAGGCCTGGGGCACGCGGGCCAGGAAGGGGCAGCTCCGCACCACGGCCTCCATCGCGGCGCTCCGGTTCCGTTCGGTTCCGTTCGGTTCCGTTCGGCTCGCCTCGGTCTCAGCCGCTCCGCCCTGCGGATGTGGCGTCAGCGGCCGCTCGGCACAGAGTGCAGGGCCGCGCGGCGTCCGCCCCTTTTATAGCCGCTGGGGGCTCTGCGCACGCGCACTGGGCCGCCTCCCCCCCAGGGCTCCACCCCCCGCGCCGCCGCCTGCCGCTCAGGCGCGGAGCCACCGCCGGGTCCGCTCGGTCCGCGCTGCTTTTCCAGAAGGATCCGAGCCGGGAGAGCTGGAATCTGCCTTTCCATGAGGAAAAGGCGCCTGGCCTGGAGCTGGAGGACACGCAGCGCCGCTTGTGGCGCTCACGACGTGCACCCTGGGTCCGTGGCCAGGTCGCTTGGCATCCCCGCCTGCCCTCCTCGGTGAGGCGGGCGGGTTTATCCGTGTATCCGCTTGTATGGATTTTATGTGTTTTCCTCTCTTCGCTTTGCTTCATGCTCTGTGGTGGCGGGTGAGAACTCTCCTGACCCCAGCYGCCTCAGCGGTGCTGGTTGTGGAAGCGCGCCTGAGGTGGCACGAGCTGCTGAAGCATGGAAGGAATTGAGAGGAGAAAAACACTGTGAAAAAATGATGATTTCGCCCCAAACGGCCCCCACGCAGAGTGCGGCCTCCCTTGTCCTCGCGCCCAGTCAAGAGCCAGCCTTGAGGCAGTGCGAAGGACGGCGGTAACGCCCACAGAGCGGCCGCGGAGCCTTCTGGTGCCCACGTGTCTGCCCGTGGTCGAGGTGCAGGGACCCATCGGGGTTTGGGCTCCACAGGCYGTCGAGACATCCACCCTGTGCAGGCCTGGGGCCGCCGAACCCCCTGTTTGGAGGAGCAAGGCAGGTGCTGGTCGGTGTTTACCTGCCGCGGAGGAGCTGCGAGAGCGTGAGGGAAGGACCAGCGGAGCGCTACCTGGTCCTGCCATGGTGAGGGGAAGGAAAGACCAGGGGAGCGCTACCTGGTCCTGCCTGGGCGAGGGGAAGGACCAGCGGAGCGCTACCTGGTCCTGCCTGGGCGAGGGGAAGGACCAGCGGAGCGCTACCTGGTCCTGCCATGGTGAGGGGAAGGACCAGCAGAGCTCTACCTGGTCCTGCCATGGTGAGGGGAAGGAAAGACCAGCGGAGCGCTACCTGGTCCTGCCTGGGCGAGCTGGACGCAAACAAACCTCGTGGCCTGAGTACGCGGCCCACGAGGAGGCCGAGTGCCTGCGGGGCGACGCGGAGCCCTCTGGGACGTGTGCAGCAGGACCCTGCTCTGCCTGTGGGAAGTCCAAAATAGCATTAGTCCGTGTCGTCATACAGAGACACTTTGACTCATCGCTTCAGCAACGTTATCTAGAAGTTACCATTAAGGTACGTGGTTTTTTTTGGTTTTTTTTTTTTTTCACTTGCTATCATTAAACTGTGTTTGTGCCAGTTCTGTTTGGTTCTGTAAATAAATGATTAAGCCGAGTCTACAGGACTTGATCCAAGCCTGTACAGCGGTTGTGATACCAGTCTTGGTCACTTTGGTAATACCGTGATGGTGCTTAAAGTTACTGGACRGGTTTGCTCGTGAAGAGAGCTCCTTTCTTTTGTAACTGGCTCCCAGTCGCTGTCACGTGCCTCGAGTGTTTATATTTTTGCAAAGTGTAACAGTGAGTAAACCATAAATGAAGAAGTTTAAAGATACCTGGTTGGTTTTGGTTGGAGGCTCACACTCACAAGAACACTTGACTGTCTGCCCTTGAGCTGTTGTTCACATCAGATTAATAATCGGTTTCCTCAAYTATTAAATTTTACTGTGCAGATAAAAGGTGAATTTCGTCAGAGCACAGAGCTGTRGTTCTGAACCTAAGGGATCATTCCCATGTTTTGGAAGATTAAYCTCAGTTTTTAACACAGGAAACTGAGTCTGCTGTGCTTGATTTACAGTACGTTGGTGGTATTTTTCCTTCTTTTCTCGTACTTCTCTTATTCTGTCACTATGTCACTTCCTTCCAGAGGGACGGGAGGAGTATTTTACTAACAGCAAGGTGTTGTGCAATCCCTTGGCAGAGCAGCCTGGAAAGCTCACCTGTATGGACACCTGCCACAGCGGCTCCAATCCCACCAAAATCTGATAACGCTGCTTTATCCTAATAATCTTAGAAGCGGCATCTTATTGTGTCGCAAGGTTGGGGTGAAGTGCAGTAGTTGGCTCTCTTGCCAGGATGCAGAAACTCCTGCTCTTAGGTGGAGAAAAGCCCATGTGAAGTGTGTAACTGAGYCTGAAGAGCATCTGCTTGTTACCCAAAGACAACTCAAGGTTGGGAGCTGAGGCAAAGTGACCTTGACTGAGATACTGAGGTCTCCARATGATGCCAAACTCTTAGCTGTCCCGTCAAACTTTCTTAAAATCTGTGATGTTAATCGGAATAACACTGTTTTGGAGCTTGTTTCTGGTGATTTACTTAGCCTTGTACGTGACAAGTTGTGCAGAGCTAAATAGCAATGAAATGACATAAACTTGACCCTTATCTTGGGGAACTGCCCAAGGAGAGAGTTGCTGTCAGTGCACGGAGATGGTTTTAAGCACTAGGCTGAGCAAAATGGTGAAAAAATAGGGGTAAAATKAGGAGGAAAGGGTGTCTTCTCTACTGCTCTGCCAGTTCAATCACCTTGGAAACTTTAGGTAACGAAAATGAAGTAAATGCTACTAAATCCATCAYTGATTAAATTTTCTTAAGGTTTTGGCGGATTAAATAAATAGYGTGTAAAGATTTTAATTGTGGGGCTGTATTGCCCTCATGGTGCAAGGCTGAGGAGAAACCAGCTGGAGCTCCWTGCAAATGGTGGTTGCTCTGCTCTGGGAAGAGGCTTTCAGACCCATATGCGATGGTACCTTAAYAGCCATGTGGAGAACAGGAAACTCATTCCAAGAGGAAAAACCTCATCGTATGCAGCATGTCCGGAGGTGGACGGTGGGTCTGGAGAAGCGACTTGCTGCCTGTGAATAGATAAAGGACAGAGTGGCTTGTGCCAAGGAAGTTGGGTTGCTAAATAAGTTGCAAGAGGAGAAAAATAGCAAATTCCAGCAATCTGGGAGGTGGATGAGAGGCAGTAGAAAAGGCTTCTGCCATAGATATCTAAAGAGAAGGGGAAGAAAATCCCCTGCCACAAGGTCAAGTTGATTTCTGCAGCTGTCCAAGAAAAGTTGCTCCCGAGATGTTTGTTTTTTTTTTTCCACCGTGTTACCAATTTACCATAGAGGCTGAGCTGGAAATTACCCTAACACCTCCCTGCCTCCCTCTTCCCTCTAACAAGCTTTCCTCATTTTCCTAGAAACAGAGCTTGACCAGCAGTTTGTAACTGTAACTCAGTCTCACATCTGTCAGCAATCAGCAATTTAATTCTTCTGTGGGAATTTGAGTGGATTTTGTGATGTGTAAAGAAGCTTTTAGATTCTATAGGGGAAAAGCAAGAGTTGAAGCCCCTCTGCACCCAGGTTATCCAAAGGAAACTGCACAATGTACCATTAGCCAAACTTGCCCCCTTCCCAAGTCCAAGCTGCACACACTTCTCATTTCTTCTCATTTAGTGCAATAAAGGGGCAAGTTGGAAAAACAATCCCTTTTCCCCCCAACAAGTCAGTATCCATGTGGATTTCAGAATTTTTCATTGAAGTGGATGTGACCCTGACATCTGGATTTAATCCAGACTCAAATTCCAGGACTGCATCTAAGAATTTCCACTTCCAGTGCTGAGACTAGCAGTTCTRAGAAAGCCATTTGCCTTTTAAGGCAAAACTCTAGGGTTGCAATGGTGGCAGCACAGTAAAAACTTCTCCCACAGTGAGTTTCTTTAGTGTTTTTCCCCTTCTCTTCCCCATTTGGCTCAAGTTCTCTCCATGTCATACTTGGGTGACAGGAGAGGAAAGCTCCTTTCTTTGTGGAATCTCCTGAGGATTCCAGCAGGCAGGAAGAGATGCTGCATGCTGAGCTGGGCAATGGCTGTTGAAGGTAAGGGAGCAGCAAACTCAGCTTGAAGACACYACATGGACAAGCTCCTTACCTGGGCTCCTACAAGCAGGTGTGCCCCCCAGTGCAGGGGAGGTGTTTATAAACCCCAGGGCTGCTCTAGGCCCTCACAGGTGCCTTGGGTCAAGCCTCCTCCCTGCACAGCGAGGCCCAGGTGCTGCTGGTGGGTGCAGATTGCTCCTGCAGCTCGGCTAGCCCCATCAGAGCAGTGAGTCATGCACAGGTGGGATGGGAGAGGCTGTTGCCACCCTAATGCAGACACCCTGCCCTTCTCCTGGAGGGCACTGCTCCCACTGCAGGGCTGCGGCAGCGCTCGGCCCATCTGATTAGCGCATCCAGCAAGGGCTCATCTGAATTGCCGAGTGTCTCCGTGCCTTTCCTGGAGTTGCCTCAGCATTGGGAGTTGCACCGCAGTCCCTTTCTCGTTCTGCATCCTCAGGTTTGTCCTGCTGTACATCGCAGGAGCTGGTACATGAAGTCTTCTAGCTAATGTTAGCTTTGCTTCATGTGTGGGACTTRCAATCACACCTTTGTTTGTTCTTCTCTTGCATTCCTTTCTTCCTTTTCTTAGAAAGGACTGAGAGGTTCCAACCAGAATATTTGTTAGGATTACTGAGGGCTTCAACCTGTCMTTCTTCCTGCATTTTTCAGTCTTCCTTTTTCCTGGTTCCCTCCTTAGGCAGAGATATCACCTTCCACATCCARCTGAAGGGCTCGCACTCCGTGTAGTTACCAGAGGGGAAAGTTTATTTTCCAGAGAGTGAATCCGAATATTTTCTGTACAAGGCAGTGAGAGGGTAGGACTTAGCTCCTAAATTAAGTCCTCTATAAGTGGAGTTTCTGAAACCAAGGCCTCTTGAGCAGRTGGGCTGCTTCTTCCCATAGAGGAAGGACAGTTGATTGAGGGGAGAGAGGTGCCTGTGCACTCYGTTTACACAGTAAAGCCTCTTTGCTACACCAGATGATTCTGGCAACCACCACAGCTCCTCATGCGTCCTTGGGTTTGGGAGAGGGATAAAAATCAGTGCAGAGACAGGATTGTAAAAGTCCTTGAAAACAAATCGACACAAGCACTGGAAAATGCAAAACGCTAGAGGAATCTCAGACCTGTAGGAGGCTGATGTGATGGGGCCCATGGACACTCTCTTTTAAAGCTCTGCCATATTATGACTCTTGTGTCAAACAGAAGGTTGCTAGAAATYAAGGGCATAYGTTTCTCTGCCTTTTYGCCTGGAGAAATAATATCCCAGACTTTGGTATCTGCKCACTCTATGCAGACACCTTACAAGGCAGTACATTTTCAAGTTCTCTCATTCTGTGTACAGTTTTATGGTAAACTAAATCCTTCATACACATTGGTATGGTTTGATCAAGCTGGAGATTCCCTGACCTGAGCAGCTTTTCATCGGTGCTGTTGTTTTGTGCAAACRTGCTCATTACTATCTTCCTCCAGATAAGATTGCCTTTTCAGATGGGAATTAGGTATAAAGGAATCTGAGGAAGGCCTGRATGTTGCTGACATGTGTTGGGCAGATGAAAATGATGGGGTTTCAAAAGGGCTGTCACCTAAAAAGCCTAAAATAGGTATGGTGCAACTACAAGCAAGGTGACTTGTGGTCTGTTTCAGCAAGGACTTGCTCTTGTGTGTGGTATATTTTCTATATGTATAGTATGTTTTCTGTAGGAAAAGCAGCTGGCTCTTTTACAACACTGGATGTAGCTGCCCTTGAAAGAGCAGTCCAAAGCCTCTTGCAGAAAGCAAGCAAGAGGCAGGGAAGTGTAAATCAGCAGKTTGATCTCTTACTGCTCCCATCAGTGATCAGTGAAGCTCTGCTGTTAAAGAATGAAGCTCCTTGAAAACCATAATCCAGAGGGTGAGAAAGAAGCAGGCAAGCCGTAGGGAAGAAAGAGGGCTCCCTTGTGAGAGCTCTTGCACAGAGGAAAATAGCACAAATGTTTCTGGAAACAGGGAGTATGGAATATCCCAGCTCTGAACGCCGCGAGCAAGAGAAGAGGCTGTGTCGCTCCATGGCCTGTGGCATGGGAAGCAGCTGGAAGAATAAGCTTCCGCCCTAGTGCCCRATCCCTTCCACTGCCACCCTTTCCTGGTCTCAGCCTTGCTCCCTCTGCCTGTGGGCCTYGCTGAGCTCTTCTGCTTTAGCTCCTCTTACTTCACTTGGAGGCAGAAGACCCATTTCTTCTCCTCACACCCCTAAGATTGCAGATAAAGCTAGAAGGGTGGTGATAAGGTATTAAAACGAGAAGAGTGTTGGCAATAGCAGCTAAGGGGCCAGTACTTAAGCMTGGAGGAGGAAATTAGAACATGCTGTCTCTAGACCAGAGCAGTTCTGCAGTGTGTCTGGGTTTTGCGGAGTCCTCCCGCCCCGGTTACGCGGCTTGCACTCCTAGCTTGCSTTGTGCTGAGCTCTCAGAAAACCCGTGGAGGCTCCACTCGCGCTTCTCGCAATGCCAGCCCGAGCCCTGCACAGCTCGGGCCTCTGCTTCGGGGCAGCACAGGGGGCACCGCAGGCAGGCGGGCGACCTCAGGGCTGCTGTGACCTGGGAGGCGGCCTGGGCTCTGCAGAGCGGGTTTGACCTCATGGTTTGCCCGTGCTTTGAACGCTGTTCCAGCTGTAATCTGCAGTGTTAGGGGCCCAGAGGAGCAAGTTTTTGAAGTTTTGGTGTCTCGAGCAACTKAGTTCAGCCAAGTTTTGGCTAGGAGAGGTGGGAGTGAATTTGAAACAGTTTAATGTGTTACTGCTGTATCTCTAGGAAATGTCTGATAAAGAACTTGGAGTCTCTGATGTCTTATTTAAGGAGACCCTCCACTTAGTATTGGGCAAGATGCCTGTATTTCCCCATGGACTTGCATGTTGCTCCAGCCCTGGGTGAAGAAGAAGAAAAGCTGATTCCCTGGAATCTCCTAGAAAGAGAGGGAAGCGAAAATATYGCATAGCAAAGAGTTGGAGGGGACTGAAACAGCACAAATGAACACAGCACTGCTAAGTAATTCCCTTTACTTCCCTGTCTGATTTCTCGTGCATAACTGGTTGCAAGGCAAGATGTGTGCTGTGCTTCTGTGTCATGCCCTGCTAGTTTTATTGAGCATTTTGATATGCACTAGAAAGATCTTACCTCCTCGGACCTGCGAGTAACTAGAAAGAAGGGAGAATCTTCTGGGCTCCCTGGCAACCTCTGGCACTGCGGGCTGCTCCAAGCCACCCGAGTGACTGTCTGAGARTGGTGACAGCTTTTAGCAGCTTCGCTTGGCTTGACTGAGCGAGGCTRCTGCATGCGGTGCTTTTGGGGGGTGGTGAGCACTGGTGCTCTGATWAGGCTCTCTGGATATACAGTTTTTGCACTGAAGTGCCCTTGTCCCAGCAGCTCCTCCGCTGGCACTCATGTCCTAGCACTCCTGTCCATGCTGCGCTCCGAGGAACTGTCTTTGCTTCGACTCTTTGCTGATGGCAACGGCTCCTGAATTGTGCAGGGCTTGGAAAGCCGGCCGACATCATCTCAGCTCATCTCCCCTGGCTGGTGCATGTTAAGCAGATCAGAAACACACAGCCGCCGGCTGTAGGTGCAAAACCTGCTAAGCTCTGGAGGCAGAGCAGGTCACGGGCCCTTGGCCTCTTCTTCCGGGAGGCAGCTTGTGCCCGGCCAGGCTCTGCCCCCTGTGTTGGGGATGGGCTCTGGCACTTGGCCCTCCTYGCTGTGCCCACTGCATGCCCACGTGCCAACTGAACCCCCAGGCACTGCTACTGCAGGGTCTTGCCCCAGCCCCTCTGGGCAGCCTGGGCCTTGCATTAGCTTTAATGAGCAGCTCTCGGTCACGTTTCCCGTGGCAGATGGGGTCCCTCCAGGATTAATTAAGGATCATAACTGTGACCTAGTTAGCAGGCTCGTGCTCTCGCTCCAGGAGCTCCATGCCACCGGGCTGCCCGGGAGCTGCTTACCCCGGTCGGTTCTGCTTGCCCACCCTGCACGTGCCTGGCTCTGCCTCCGTGCTCCGGCTGGGATCACACCGCATCTGCTGCACTGGCAGCTTCTTATCACGGTCTTTGCGGGGCACCCATGAGGTGGGGGGCTAAGGGTGCCTCTGTCTGTTGTGGTGCTGTCCCTCGCTGGGGAGCGAGGCTGCGGACAGGCGATAGATGCAAGGCTAGGGAGGGTGGGGGGAGACACCTTGGGACGGTCCGTGCTGGACACCCTGGGCCATGGTGTTGCTGAAGGGACAGGCCTGGGTGTCTGTTATCACAGGACTACTCAGTTCTTTGGAACTTCGAGTGGGTAGTTCACTGTATCCGGCCTGCAGGAAGGCTTCCTGCCTTGCAGCAGCAATGACTGGGGAGGTGGATGAAGGTGAGGCTGTGCTCACCCTGCCTCCCCTTGCTCTCCAGCTTCTCAGCCAGGGCCCTCCTGTTCCAGCTCGGAGCAGTGAGGTGTCACTGCAGTGCTCTGCAGACCGGAGCCGCTGTCTGCTGCGGTTAGRTGGCATCTGGGAGGTGCTGGTGGCCACCCTGCCCTTGCACCAAGGGGCCCGTGGTGTCTCCTCCGCACTCCCCTCTCCTGCTCGCTAAGCGTTTGCCTCGTGCAGCCAAGTGCCACGGGGCAGGCAGCTGCTCGGGGCTGCACGTGGCCCTTTGCAGATGGGGTGAGGAGCACTTGTGTCCCCGAAGCTCTTGGCGGTCCCCCCTCCTTGCAGCTCCTCCTTGATGAGCCTGAGGTTCTCCGCAGGGTCCGGCAGCATCCCCAGCAGGATCCTGCCRCTTTCCTGTCGGAGTGGAGGCAGCCATTGGATAGGGCCCCTGGGAAGCAGGAGCACATGCAGTGTGGGGGCTGCCTGGCTTTTCTTCCTCGCCTCTGGAAACACCTCCTGTGTTCCAGTGACCTGTTTATTATGTAGGTCACCTGCAGCTGGAAGGAGAAAAACAATTTCAAAGCAGGTGAAATCTAAGAGGGCTCCTATTGAGTCAGCAGCTCTTTCTGGATACGGGCAGAAGGCTCTTAGAGGGAGGTGGGAGGCAGCCCGGTGTTCCTGCATCCCGGACAAGGCCGTCATCGGGGAGATGGTCTCCAAGAGCCAGCAAGGCCTGTGGCACGGGGCAGGGGCAGGCAGGACTTGCTGTTGCTGTTAGTGGCCTGAGTTTTGGTCCTTTCACATCTCTTAGGTGGGTTTTGGTGGTGAGGATGCCAGTTCTTACCTTGGGTGTGTATTTCCTCATTGGTGTTGCCTGCGTGACTSTGCGTGATGGAGGGGTCATCCCTGCTGGGAGAGGAGCCTGGGCAATCGGAGGTGACAAGCGGGCACAGAGCRGGGAAATATGTCTCAATGCCAATAGTGACACTGGGACCTGAATCAAAACCCACCTGAGTGTTGTGCTGGTGCCTCTACCTAGGGCTGCCCTGTTCCCCTTCACGCAGCACAGATGATAGTTTGCAACACCCACCAAGAAAAACAGGCACTTGCTGGGGCAAGAAAGGCAGCCTCTTTCTGAAGGGCTGCTCGTGCCTCTCCTCCGTTTGAGTCTTGAGGCTGGAGCTGCGTGGCTGCCAAGGCACGGCCTGGTGCCTGCAGAGCTTATCAGCTGCAGGCAGCCCTCCTTGTCTTATCACGCTGCAATAACCGAGAGTGAAGGCCACGCTGTGGGTGGGTGTAGGAAGTCATACACCGAGGTGAACTCGCCCGAACTGCCTCAAGTGTTTTCCCTCGAGCAGAGGGACGGCTCCCATGCCTTGCGGGTCCACACAGAAGAGGGCATGAGGAAGCAGGCAAACACTTATCCTGCCTGAGGACTGCAGCCTGCCTTGCTGGGAGCTCTTATCCAAAGCTAGGATTAGGAAAAGGCCCTAACACAGCACCTTCGGAGGTACGTGGGGAAGGGGATGGGAGCCTAAGGCTGGGATCATCACGTCAGGGTGTTGGGTCCTTGCACAGCGAGGCAGTTCGGTGCTGTCCATGGCAGAACACTGGAGCTGATATTTAATGCAGCTGTAGAGAGGACAGCCTAGCAGGAGGCTTTGATTGCAAGCTGTCTCCTAAGTGTGTGACTGTAGGACAAGAGCTGGTCTGTCACCATGGATGAGCCACCTCTATAAACTGCCCAGTGACCCTGGCCTGGACAGGCAGGCAGCTCCCCTCACAACAATCAGAGGAGACCCAGACCCTGCCATGCAGCAGTATTAAACACCACAGCTGGGCYGAGGCAAGCAGCTCTTGTGAACACTGCCTCGTCTCTTTCTATTTCTATTTTAAATCTAGTTTTCAATCTACAAATACACTGGGCACGGTTACAGTTTCCAGCACGATGTGTGGCAGCAAGTAGCTACCCAAGACTGTGAACTTGTTCCTTGTGTCATGGCTAGGAAGAACCTCCAGGTTTCCACATCTCCTGCCTGTCTGGGATTTGTTAAGAAAGCTTAACTAAGCGGTTACTGGTCTGTGAGCAAAACACTTTAACCTCCGATCAGCTGAGCCTGCTTGTGTGAATCTCCCTGGCTCCAGAAACTGGAGAGGCCATAAGTTCAACCAGATGGAGCATCTGACTCGGGGTAAGCGGGAAGCAAGGCTATGCTGCAGCGAGCGATGAAGCTTCTCTGGGGCTTAGAGCAGTCCCAAGGTATGGGAGGCCAGGTTGAGAAGCAAGTTGGGCTTCTCACACCTCCTTTGGAAGCATCAGGAGCCGCCTCGTGTGGCACACGAGGCCTCATGACACTTGGGCTTGCCTCCTTGCAGCGGACGAGTCGGCAAAGGTCTGCGTAGCCCGGGGCTCTGTGCGGCTTTCTGTTGCGAGAGCAGATTGCTCRTTTGCTCAACTGTGGTTAGCTCATCTCCAGATAAGTCCTGAGAGTTGTTTAATGTAGATTTTTACCCAAACCACAGGGTGACAGTTTGTTACTGTAGCCTCAGATGTGCTGGAGTGCTGTGGTCCTGGAGAAGCTGTGTTGAACCGCAGAGGGTCTTTACTGGAGCAAACGCTAGGGTTACTCTGGGTATAGATGTGGGCTGGTAAGAAGTAGCCCTCCCACCGCGTACTTGACTCACAAGCAGCAGTGGCCCTGGGAGCAAAAGAGCCTGCCTTTGAATTCATCCCTGTGCAGGCTGCTTGCAGAAGGGGGCACCTTGTGGGGAATAAATAACCAAAACACCCGGGAGGGGCAGCGGCAGGGTGAACAGCTCTCCCGTGTCCACTGCAGTGACAGGACAGCGGCCCCGGTGCCTCAAACCCACTAAGCTCCCGTGCCCTGTCCACTGCTGCAAGCCCTGTCCCAAGGTCACCGCAGCCCTGAACAGATCATCTTTCCTCCCTTGCTGAAAGCTTGATTTCATGCCAATTACTTTGAAAGAAGCAGGGTGGTTACCAGGGTATGTTTGGTATCCTGCTTTGGATATTAATCTCCTGCAGGTCTGTCTGTTGGTTGCTACTGAAGCTCCATTGCGAGCAAGATATGTTTTTACGTAAAACACAATTGTAACTTGCAGGTGGGATCACAGAGTTGTGCCTGGTAGGTTTAATCTCGCCTTAAACTGACCAGTCTGCTCTTCCGTGTGCTTGGAGAGCTGCAGAGGGAAATCCAGGCTCAGGCTCTTCAGGGCCTTTTGTGCTGTAGCTAGTGTGTGAGTGGGACCTGTGGTCTTTGGTGCTAAGGTCTGCTCATCACCAAGCAGGTTTCTGTGCCTGTTTCACAGCCTCATAGAATGACTGAGGCTGGAGGGGATCTCTGGAGACCATCTAGTCCAACCCTCTGCTCAAGCAAGGTGATCGAGAGCATATGGCCCAGGACCTCATCCAGTTTCTTAACCATCTTTGTAGCCCATAGCTCACGTTCACGTTTCCTCCTCTCCTATGCTGACGCTCTCCCTAGGACATATGGCTGTGTGCCATGTGCCCCCGAGAGCGTCCTTGGGCTGGCTCCTTGGCCTAGTGGAAATGCCAGAAGCAGATGTGCAGTGTGGGACCTGTCTCAAGGCCTCTTTGGGGAGGCTCGGAGTTCCTCCTTTGTCCTCAAGTGTCCTCAGCTCCAGGAACACCACCTAGCCCCTCAGCCTATTGCTGCTGTGCCCCAGAGAGCAGCTTCAGAGCCCCCGGCGTGCAAGGGGCTGAAGGGGCTTTGCAGCTGGCTGACATAGTGCATGGGGACGAGAGAACAGAGCAGTGTCACAGCATGAATCAGCAGCCCATTTACACCGAGCTACTGCTGCTCCCGCGGTACCAGGCAGCCCAGCAGCGCCGCAGGCTGCAGGGATAAAGGGCCAGCTTTGCTCCCGTGACAGGAGGTTTTATGCTGGACATTTGTGGCTAGTCAGTGTTCACAGGAGAAGAACAAGACTCCAGATTCGGACCCAAGTCTTTCACTGCTGTCTGGGCATTCAGAGCTCAAGATCTTGCAGCTGAAACACGGTTGTTGAAGCTGTTTGGTGTGAAGATCTCTGACAGTGAGGAGACAAGGCGATAGGCATGCGCTGCACCGAGCCATTCCTGATCTGCTGCTGTGCTTGAAACTCAGAATTGCAGCCTTTGGGGTTCGAAGGAATTGGGTTATTCACTGTTGGTTTCTTTTTCTCTCTGTTTTAAGCTAAAGTTCAAAGATGATAAGAGACTTGTGTTGGTTATCAGCCAGTGGCCTGAACACGATGCCCAGCTTCAGGGAAAGTGTAAGGGACAGCAGGGCTTTTAAAGGTCCCTATGGGATTCCTGAAGCTGCACAGTCAGAGGACAGAGACCTTAGAGGCCAAATAAGAGGCTGTGACAGACACAAATCTAGCATCCATGAGGGGAAAATCCGGAATCCATACAAGATGAGGCAAGCACGGGCAGGAGGATTTGGATTTGGCCTCGCACGCAGGTTGCTTCCTCCCGGAGTCACCCTGCCGCAGGCAGTCCCTTTACACACAGTATCTTTGGGCAGACGAGGAGATGATGACTTGCCTTGTGTTCTAACCCCTGCCCCGGCCTTTCCCAGCCCATCAGCTCTGAGTCAGTGTTTATTTACAAAGAATGCACGCAAAGGGCCTGAGCCCGGAGCAGTGCAGTGACTGACTGCTGTGTGGGCATTGTACTGTGGCCATGCCCAGCCATGCGAGACTGCTGTGCCAGCGTAATCAAGAGACCCTCCTCCTCCTACCCAGAGAAGAGCTGAGACCCACTGCAGTCATTCCTTGTTCAGAGCTGCCTCGAGTCTTTCTCTGTGGCCTTGTTTTTGGAGCAGACACGGAATAGCTGCACAGTCTATTTAGCTGGAACAGAATTGAGGGAATATATCTTTATTGCAGCAAGGAATTGCTCCGGTAGCTGTCGAATAAGCAAATAGAGAGCAATTGCTGTAAAATTATGCTTCTGCTGGTGGAAGTTTCAATAGCAAGGTAGCCCACTCTGGAGACGTGTCAGAAAATCCATTCTGGTATAGGTCCGAGCTAAGAGGACCAGCAGCAGGTTGGCAAAACTAATTTTTGGTCTAGCACAAGACAGTCAGAAGTCTGTTTATAATTAATATTAATGAGCAGTGGTGGAAGATTCTCCTAGTTCTCCTCTTTGGGTCGTTTTTATCCATGATGTCAAAGATTGCAACATGAGCGTGACTAATATAGGGCTTTATCGGAGAGGACTCTTTCATCTGAGGTTAGGCTGTTTGTTTGCACAGGGTGTTGTAATACTCCCCAAACAAGAAGCAGAGCAGCCCTTTGCGGAGGTGGCTGTTCCCCAAAGCTGGTGGCCTGTCTCCCACTCAGGACAGACAGGAGGAAGAGATGAGCACAGAGCCAGTCTACAGAGCAAGTCTGTAAAACCCCACGGCTCTGGACCAGCTCTGTTTTGAGTAAAGAGACCTAAGCCCCAATGCACTGAAAAGTACAGTGGAAAGTACAGCAATGAGAAGGTCCATGCAACCAGCAGAAGACCCCAGGGGAGGTCTGTGTGTGTTCTGCTTCTGGGACTGCCAGAGACAGGCGAGCAGCTGAGCTCCCCGGTGCCCTAGCTGTTTGCGGGCTTGCCCGCTTCAGCTCCAGAGCCTGGCGATGAACTGGACAGTTCCGTATCGTCTGGAAAGGGACTTTATCCAGGGGCAATGTCATCTGCGCCTTCTTGCCCTTTCAACTCTCAGGTAGCAGATCTCATTGCACGGTGATAAAACTTGCCAGTCGTTTCTGCAGCTCATTCTGGAGGCGTGAGACTTCCTCTTGGCTCCATCCACAGAGATGTCAGTAACTTGTTCCTGACATTTTGTCACTGCATAAGTATTTATGGTAACTGTGTTATGTTGAAAGGGGTCTTCATTTTTTATTTTCCCCCCTCTGAAGGTCAGGACAGTTGCAAATGAAACAGCCTAATTCTCCTGTGTCAGTGCCTTACTGTATTGTGCAGTTTCTAATAGAAGTCTATTAGAAAAATTAAGCCAGAGGTTCTGTTCAACAGAACTAAATGCTGCTAACTGCAGTTGCTCAAGAAGTTGTCCTAGAAGCCCTATGATCGCTTGGAAAGCGGCACCAGCGGGTCTTTGCCTTCTAGGCACAAGCCTTGGTGGTGTACCTAGGCTTGTAGTGATCATCCTTCTGCAGACCTAGGCAAAAACCTGGAGATTTTCCTCCCCTGGAAATCAAACACTGGAGTTGTGCAGGCAAACACAAAAGACCAACCAAAAAAGTTTAAAAATATAAAGAAGTAGAGGAGTTGGAGGCCAGGGCCCTACTTAGAGCAGGGCTTAGCTCATGCCTCTGCTTGGCAGAGTTACTGTCTTCTCTGTCTTCTCTCAATGAAGCTCCTGCTTTGAAACAGAGCTTGGTCATTCTTCTCCACCTGATGCTACATGATCCCATTTGGATGAATCTATAGGTGGTGGTAGTGAGATATATAGATAAATATGGGCTGCAGGCTGAGCAAGAGGGCTTGTTCGTCTCTTCCTTAGGGCTGGATTTGGGGTATGTTCTGTGTCCCCATCCAGCACATTCATAAAAGCAGGATACAGCATCACTTGGTGTTTGGTCTTTGGAAGACTGAACAAAACAGAAGGCAGAGAGGCAGCCACTTAAAACACATTCCTCAGCTTGTGGCTGGAAAAACTTCATACTTGAGATGGAGGCATCCACTGTTTGCATTGCTCATGCCGCCGGCAGGCGTGATGGGCTTTGTTTGCGTCACTGGGTTTCACTCTGACCTTTCTATTTTGGAGAGGGTTGATAAGCTGCCCCTTCCTCCCAAGGATCCTCAGCTCCAGCTGCTTCCCACGTCTCCAGCAGTGGATAAAAAACATTTTCTAACTGGATCAAGGTACAGTGATATGCAGGAATTCGCTTGTTCTTGATAGGGCACGATTTATCTATCGGGCATGTTGCAGATGTGGCATTGAGCTGGAAGGCACAGGCAACAATAACTCTGCACCCAAAAAGGGAGGGAATTGGACTAAGAAATGTAAAGGCTAAGTACCTTGTAGTGGAAGAGAGGCCCTGCGGAGAAGGCCTGAGTGCCTTCTCCCGCACCTCAGAATCACTGAAAACTGTACATATCAAGCTCAGCTATAGTGTGTTCTATGTACAGCTGTAGCACGTTGTTTTTTTTATTTCTTTTGTTTTTATTTGTCTATCTTGTCTATCTAGACACTGAGTTGCTTTTCTCCTGTTGCCTTTCCCAGAAGGAAAAGGAACAAATCTGAACTTAGAGCAGAACATCCTCTGTCCTCCCTGTCCCTGGCTTCCAGTGCAGTGTTAAAGCGCTCTCAGTGCAGCCCAATGTGTTTCAGGAGCCACACGTGCAGATACCAGCCATGCTGCACAGTTAGTCATACACGGCAACATTTGTGCTGTTGCTGCATCTCCCTGTCAACAAGTTCCTCGTCTATTGGCACGACAGCCCGGGGTCTGTTTTTAGCACTGCTTCCAAATACAGCTGATGCCTGGAAGGGTTTGTTAGAGACCAGCAACCCGGGGCTGCTGACAAGGTGAGCCCTGCAGTGTGCTCAGGGCTCTGAGCTCTCTCCTACCTTGCAAACGGCGTCTCCTGCTCTGGGGCTCATGCAAACGGCTCCTCTGTGGCACGCAAGGCCCTGGGAGCATGAGAAGCAGGGGCGCAGGAGCTGTGCCCCTCAGGCCACTCCACGATGCTCCTTCCCTGGCCCTGAAAGGGGCTGTGGCACGTGCCGACTTTGCAGCAAAGTGTGTGTCAGCAGGGTAATCCATTTTCCCTTGCTCGTCAGGAGCAGGGTTTGTAACATGAACCTGCTGCTTAGGGGGCTTTTCCAGATGCCAGACAGATCTTGGGGTGCACAGGGGTCCATGTTCACATGTGTCTCATTGCTGGCCTGAATGAGCTTTATGGGTATCATGCCATGGCCGTGAGTACTGAGTCAATACAGTTTGTCACACATATGAAGCTGGCTCAGGAGAGGCTGTTGACAGCTCCTCTAATTCAGAGAGGGCATTTCAGGGCAAACTTCCTCTTGCAGCCCCTGCCTCCTCTTGTCAAGCATGAGAAACAGAGGCCAAAAGGAGCTCCTGCCGAGCCAAGGGGAGGTAAAGCTTGAAGGACAGGTGGGCAGGAAGCGCTCAGAAAGGTCAGAGCCTGTCGCGGCACCACACGCCAGGAGCACACGGATGCCTGACCTGGTTATATATCACCCTGCGGCCGTGACAAAGGTTACGAGGGCCCGAGGATGTGGGAATGGTGTGCGGGACCGCTGTGAAAGGGGCAGTGCAGCGCCACGTTGTGAGAGCGGAAAGACGCTCTTCTATCACAAGCCCCTGAGGCTTCTTGTGCAGCAGAAATAAATATGGAAGTGTCCGCAAGTTATTGCGCAGCTCATCTGTCCTTAGAGAGGGGAGGAGTGTGCCTGTTTCCTTAGAAAAGACTGCACAGTCGAAGTCTTGACGGCTTTTCTCTGTTGGATCACAGGTTGGCCAGCATGCAGCTGCTTTCCCTCACTCATACCTTCTCCTGCAGCTCAAGCGTGTGTTGCCTCCCCTGCGAGGAGGCCGCCTCGTGTGGAAGTGACACCCTGGCGTAGCCTGGGCTTGACAGGCTGGAAAACGCTGCTCCAGGAGCCATGAGCTGAAGCAGAAGACATCAGTAAGTGGGAATGGAAGCAATAATTGCCCTATAAGGTGTTGAGGCAGAAGCAGGGCCTGCAGTGTGACTCTAGGATGCAGAAGTGGGGGCAAATGCAAAGCAACTGATTGAATCTTTCCCTTCAGCATGAAAAGGCAGCCAAGGCAACTGAGGTTTGGTCTTGCAGCCTCTTCTGGAGGTGTTGATTGGCCATCCCCCTCCATAGGGAAGAGGAATTGTGTGGAAAGGATAGCAGAAAGCTCTCGGGAGGAAGATCCCTGGGAACACAGTGTCAGAACAAGGAGCAGGCTGTTGTGTGTCTGTCGGTGCTGACCCAGTTTCTCTAGAGAGCTCTATAATCTCCTGCCTGCATGGCTGGATGTGGAGCCTTTTTGCTGCTCTTGTGTAATATTTTCCTTGGAAACTTGATGCCCTTTAGGAGAGACAGGTTGATGCTGTCCCCTAGGCTGCAGGTTTAATACATAGACTTCAGATGTCTTGGGATAAAGATTTTCCATAAGACTATGGACGTCAAAGTTAAGGCTAAGCGTGCTAGGAAAGTTGTCCAGTGTAAATACAAGGCCCTTTAGGAAAACTGAGCTAACCATTAACCCCCTGGAGCACCTGGTTCAGCCCCGTGATCAAAGTTTTTTGTTAATGAGCCTAGCAGAGGAGCCGCGGATGGCGCAGGGCAGCGTCCTGGGCGCGCCGGGACGGGTGCTCCGCGTCCTGGTGGCGGTGGCCTCGTTCCTGTGAACTCGGCTGCCCTTTGCCTGGTGCTGGCTCCGGGGTTGATGCACTCTGCCGTGATCAGCGTGGTTTGAACCGCGGCCACCCCGGGGTCTGCACCGGAGGAGGTCACGGGCTGGAAGCCCTTGCGTGGCCTTGCTCGGCAAGCCCAGCAGAGAGGCTGTTTGCCTAGCAAGTACCCAAGGTTAAATTAAAGTTCAGTGTCTCTGGAGCCAAGTGGTTCTGGACTAGCCTGAAAGATAGGGAAAGGTGAAAACAGTGCAGATCTCTCTGGAAGAAATAGCTACACAGCTAGGGCTGTGTGGATGCAGGTGGTTTTGCTCTACCTTCATTTGAGGGGTTTGAAGATGTGTCAGTGACTTCGGATGCTCGGAGCAGTGCAGCTGGTCCGAGGCGGCTCCACAGGGGCTCAGCTCTGCCTCGGGAGGCTGCTGCGGGGGTTCGGGCCGGGTCCCCCCTTGCACATCCTTCTCCTTCAGGCCGGTTTGGGGAGCGGGCGCGTGTGAGCTCCCCTCCTGCCGCAGCCGCCCGGCGTGAGCCGCTTCCCGGTTCGTGCGGCCCTGATAACACCTGGGGCAGCCTGGCGACCTTGGCCCGAGCTTCCTCTCTGAACTCGCGTGGCTTTTGCCTCGTGGCCTCCTTGTCAAAGAGCAGGAATGATCAATCCCGATGGCAGCACGTCGGCTCCCCCCCCGCCTTACGTTGGTTCGGATTCTCCATGTTTGCTGGGTCAAAAGCTACGGATCTCCACTACTGGCTGAGCCGGAACTTGTTATTTAGTTAGAAATCCCGTGGTAGAAACGCGAAGCAGAGGATGCTGCTTTCCTGGTGTCCGTGTGTGCTGGGGAAGGAGGTTGGGAGCGACGGGGCAGGCGGCATGACCCAGTTCTGAGGGTGCTGCCGGTGCCCTGGTGCTTCCTCTGCCCACGCGACATCCCCCTGTCCTGTTCTCATCACACACCTCGCCTTTTCCAGAGAAAAGTCTCGCTGTTGCAGGCTCCCAGTCGGCATATTCCTAACACTACAAAACTATGTGGAAGTCCGGTGTGTTTGGGCAACTTAGCGGAATGGGGAGGTTTGTGCTGGTGCTTCTTGCAATTAACTCAATTCCGACCAGGGCCCAGCCCCTCGTGCCCCCTGCTCCTTGGAAGGACATAAACTGCCAGCCAAGGGAAGCTTCCAGCATCCCCTGAGGGCTTTGGCCTTCCACGGAGTCTTCCGTTCGCAGGAACAATCCCAAAGCAGCACCGCTTCCCTGTGCGAGCCCTCTGCGGCGCCAGCTCCCGGAGCTCCCAGTTCCCATGGGCACGAACGGAGCCCAGCACGATCCCGCCCTCCTCCGGACCCGCTTCCAGGGGAAACCCTCTCCCAGGGCGCCGCTTCCCAGGCCGAGCAGCGCGCGGGCGCCCCGCGAGGCGGCGCCGCCTCCTGCGCCGCGCCTGCCCCTTTAAGAGCGGCGGCCGTTAGGAAGGGCGGGAGCGCGGCGCGCAGGCGCGGGCGGGTGTCATGGCGGCCGCCGGGCTGGTGAGCGGCGCGTGTCGCCGGGGCGCGGGGCTGGGCCGCGGGGCTGGGCCGGGTTCGGTTACCCCAGTCCCTGCATTGCGGAATCCGTCTGGCACCGCTGTGGAAAACGGACTGTGGTTCACTGGGACTATATGGATGTGGCTTTGGGGATGAAGCACTATAAACACTCCTGGGCTTGCATGGTGTGAAGACGTGGTTTGGTCAGCTTGTCGCAAGAGCTTGTCGCAAGAGCTTGTGCTTTTGTTGGGCAAAGATAACTCTTAATCGATAATCTCTGAACATTGTTGTCTTTTAGGATGATCCGACCCTGGAGAGACATTTCAAAGGCCACAGAGATGCTGTCACTAGCGTGGACTTCAGTCTCAATAAGAAACAATTGGGTAAATCCTCTGTCTCTGTTTTGGTGGGCGGGAAATAACATCTCAGTTAATGAAGGTTGTTGTAAAGGCAAGTGTAGTTGTAACTGAAGTTTAAATGTCTTGATGTTGTCTCCCCTTAACTCTTACTATCCTTAAGGAAAAGGGAGGGGGAAAAACTCAGCTGAAGTGGCAAATAGGTGAGATTTCTCTTTTCCTCCTCCCCAAGGAGTATGCCTAATGAAAGACCCTATTTGACATGGGCTTATATTAATCCTGAATCAATAGTAGGAGAAGAGAGAACGTATTTTTGTCTTGGAATGACTGTGAACTAAAGGGGTGTTTCCAGCAAAAGCTGTTTGGTACTTTGCCATAATGCTAATGAACTGGAATCTCCTCGTAATTATCGTACGGTAGCATCAGAACCTCCCATCAAACTGATCCTTTCTTTCCTAGAAGCATTTTAAGCACTCCCTGGAGATGTGCTGCCCTACTTGGCACTTGCACAGAGACATACAGATGCAGCCTTGGCTGGCTGGCAGGCAGGTTTAGATGAGTATAGCCTGTATTTGACTGTAAAAAGTCCACAGGTTTTCAGTTATTTGAACATAAAAGTGATTTAAAATGGTATTTTTACCAAACCTGTTTCTAGGGCTTGCCATATAGCATTTTTTTTCTCTTTAAGTTGCCCTGGTCTATATTTATTCATCTGCAAATCCCTGGGACACCCATGGTGCCCGTTTGTACAGCATGGCAGGCTCAGAGAAGAGCAGCTCCTTGGTTTCTTCTGTCCTGAGTTGATTCTGGAACCTGAGCTGGGGAGTTTTAGACTTAATGAAGTTACATTTAGCGTTTGTTGAATGATTTGGGATAAGTTTATGCTTGCAGTGGGTGTAGCATGTGCACTGGCTTCTGCCTCCTGCTTGCATGACCCTTTGTTCCTGCAGCTGAGGGAGAACTTGGAGCAGCCCCATCTGTCCTGGGGGACAGTGTTGCTCCCAAAAGTTGAGTCTCTGCTCTCTAGGATCTCCCTCCAGCCCCTTCTCTTCTCTCCTGCCTTTGGTCCTTTCCTCTCTGTGGCTGTTGCATTCAGAGCGGGTCCCTGCTCTCTTCCAGCCCCTCCTCAGGGGCGCAAGAGTAAAGGCAAGGTGCAGGTGGAAGGCTGCTCTTATAGGTGAGGATAGAAGAAGCTGTGAGAAGGGAAGACTGGGTGTCCCAGAGAACAGCTATGAGAACCTTCCTGCTTGTGTGGTTTTATTTTGTGTGGCTGTTGTATGAACTGACTTAGTGGTAGCAGTGTCCAGTCCAGTACATAACTGTCTTCAAATACTAATGAGAAGTGCGATATGCAGTATGTTAATGAGCTTTAGTGCTTGAAGGACAAAGTACTCGAGATTGCTGGAAGCTGTGGTACTGATTTGAGAGTGAAAAGTAGCTAAAAATTGGAGAAGAACTAGTTCAAGCTTGTTTTTCTGTATTTCCTTTCTTTCCATTTTCACTTCAGCAAGTGGTTCAATGGATTCATGCTTGATGATCTGGAGCATGAGACCTCAGATGAGAGCCTATCGTTTTGTGGGCCACAAGGATGCAGTGATGTGTGTTCAGTTTTCACCCTCTGGTCACCTCGTGGCTTCAGGCTCCAGAGATAAAACAGTTCGTTTATGGGTTCCCAGTGTGTAAGTATATGTGTGATTTTTCTCTGTTTCTTGATAGCAGTTCTGCATGTTTGGAATTGGGAATTGTCTAAAGGAACAGACAACCATTTTATATGGCAGTTTTGACAGAGGAGAGAGAACTTGGTATTTAAAAAGAGTTGAAAAAGAAACTAAAATCCTTTGCAGTATTAACTTCCACTAATATGAGAAGTAATTTAATTTAACTTGGCAACAGCTGTTTGATGCTTCTTCCCCACCTGTCCTTGTCTGTTGTCTTAGCAGATTGCAAGACACTGGAAGCTTTTTTGGCTGATTTAGATGAGTTTGACCTGTTAAGCCTAAAGTAGTCTCTGCTATGGAACGGGTATATTCTGAAAGTGGCTTTTTTAAACTCTGCTACTGCTTGCTGGAGTAATGTTCTTTCTCTGCCCTAAGGCAGCCTAGGTTCATTTCCCTGCTCATCTCCATGCCCAAACATCAAGGTGGTCATCTGCAACATCAGAATGCCTGAGCTCCTGCAGACACCTGGCACTCGGTTTGGATGTCGAGTGGGCTGTATGGCTGGGGACACGTGCCATTATTCGCTCGTGACAAAAGTTTATTCCCTGCTTTCATTTCAAATTCCAGTGTATCATTTAACTACAGAGCTGTCATGGTGCTTTCATTGTGGTGGGTGAATATACTATAAATATGATAGAAACTGGGTAAAGTTAAGCTTAATTTATACTGAGATAGAACTAAAATATGCAACTTGTAATTTCAATTCTAATTCACCTTAGCTAGAACTAAAATATGCAACTTGTAATTTCAATTCTAATTCACCTTAGCTAAACTTTCCTGGAAGAAATGATTAGAATGACATGCTAGCATATGCATTATTAAAGGACACAAGGTAAATTACACTCAGTTAAAATTTAGCCTTGCTGCTCATCCATCCAGAATAAAGAGAAGCATTGACAGTATCTATCTGCTATTTCCAGGACTGTGCCACTAATATATGTAATGCTGAAAATAAATTTATCAGGTGAACTACTTGGGGTTCTTGGATGGTAATATATAAATTTTAGGAAAGGACGGGGATATAATGAGAAATCTGAACTTAAATGATTTGTGCTGGGTAATGCTGTCTTCAGTTGTCTGTGTGGTTGAAACTGTACCCATAGCTGTCAAATTGGGAAAGGGCCAATATGACAAGGGGGAGCTATTGTTATGCTAGTCACTTTGCTGTGCACCAAGGTATCCTCTAATATGTGCTTATTTAGTATTCTCTGTCAATTTACCTTCCCTACATGTAACAGAAAAAGAAAAAAAAGAAGTTGAATCAGATTTGCAACCTTTTGAATTACATGTTTTGCAGAGTGATTAAAAGGAGCAAATTCTGTGTATTGATATGGCAAAATGCAGGAGGTGGATGTTGTTTTGCTGAAGTAATTACAAAGTGAAACCTAGCAAGGCATGAAAGTTGGTAGCCTGGCTCTTGAGAGCATTCTACCTGAGAAAGTGGTGTCTTTATTGAGAAATCACATTTTCAAGCGATGTCCCTATCACTCTATAAAAAGAAGCATTTGAAGAAAAGATTGCTAAACTTCTTAAATGGCCTTAGTTGCCTGTTCCCGGAATTACTGAGACTTGAAAGCCAGCGGAGTGAAGGAACTGAAAGCATCACGTTAGTTCCTGCTAGAAGAAGTGCATGCAGAATTATAAAGGGACAGAAAGGCTCTCCTTGGTATTTGCAGAAGAACAAACATTTTTGCCTCCTTATAGGTCACTTAGATTGTTTCAAGTTGTATTGGGCTCCAGCAGCAAAGTAGAGCGATGTTTCAACTGTTCATTCTGAAGAAATTCATGTAACTCTACTGACTTGATGAGTATTTTGTTTCCTAATGTAAGCATATAGATTTCCCAGAGAAATAGTTCTTAATAGTGCTGGTCAGCACACAGAAATGTAATGTTTTTGCATATGAAGTGTCTTTGCTGACTTGTTCTGCAGTTTCAACATACTTTTTAATCCTGAACAGCAAAGGAGAATCCACTGTGTTCAAGGCTCATACAGGAACCGTCAGGAGTGTTCATTTCTCCAGCGATGGCCAGTCCTTGGTTACAGCTTCTGATGATAAAACAATCAAAGTGTGGACAGTTCACAGACAGAAGTTTCTATTCTCACTCAGTCAACACATAAACTGGGTTCGCTGTGCCAAGTAAGTACGGGTTTCTGACAAGTAGTAGTGATTTGTTATTTGAAATCAAACATTTTGATGAATTCCGTAACATGCTTCTATTTAGACTAATTCAGATGTCCTTGTTGAATGAAATACATTACTAACTGCAGAAATTTCTCAGTTAATAGCTGTGTAGCCATTTTGTATTTCTTTAATGAGCTTTTCTAAAGCACACTTTCCTACTTAGATTTTTTTTTGATTTTTTTTTTTTTTTTTTTTTTTTTTNTTTTTTTAGTTAATTGAAAATTTAATATATCAAAGTTGCTGCAGAAGCCAAAGATCATATATGATCTCAGTTTGGTTACTGCTGGGCTTGTTGTGCCTCTATTTAAAAATGATTATATCTGCTTATTATCTTCCCTTATACTGAGAAGGACACTTATGGGAACGTGAAGCTAATCATCTACAAGCATTTGTGTATTCATTGTAGAATTTCCCAAGGACTGCCTAGTGATATTCTTTGGTTATTCTAGCAATTAACAAAGGGCATAAAATACTGGAAGTACTGCCAAGTTGAAGCATTTAATTCCTGCCAACTGTTTCTTTAAAAACTTGATTTTCAGATATCTCTGTGATTTCTGAGGAACTCTTAGGTATATGTGTGTTTACTGTAAAGCCATAGTTTTCCTTAGATGATCAAAATTTATGTCTCCTGAGAGTTGCATTGGTTTCTCGTGTCCTTGTGAGTATGGAAGTTTAAGTTGGGAGCTTCATGCATTCTTTTAAGGCACTAAAGTGATGTAACTTATCCTACTTTTGTTGCTATCTTGAGAGTAATTATTGTTAGGAATATTTTTGGCAAACATAGAAATTGTTTTGAGTCAGAGTATTGAAGCAACTTGAGAGACACTTAATAGCAGTAGATTAGGAGATCTTAGGTCAGACTGAAGACTTTCGTGAGAGTAACTTAATACACTTGGGGGCTTATGGATAATTTGAGGCCTTACAGGTTGTTTTTTTTCTCAACCTATGGAAATTGCATTTGTCACACTGCAAGCCGTGTGATTGTTGGAAGAGTGAGGTTGATTTCCTGACATGACTCGATAGTTGTCCAAATCCAATTGACCCTCTGCGTTTTTTGTTGGGTAGTTCCTAAGTGCTGTTAATTTTCATCTTAGATTCTCTCCTGATGGACGATTAATAGTGTCAGCCAGCGATGACAAAACCGTGAAGCTGTGGGATAAAACGAGCAGAGAATGTATACATTCCTTCTGTGAGCACGGCGGGTAAGTACCTGGCTCTGCACGAGGACCAGCGTTACTGTGACTGTGGATGCAGGGATGCCTGGTTCATGTGCCCCTGCTTCTTGCAGCTGCAGTAAGTGATCCTTGTCCTGGCAATCATTTCCCCATTTTCTTGCCATTTGGCTTGAAAAGAGTGTACATTGTAGATTGATTCAAACTGGCTTTTAGCAGTTATTACAGAAGCAGTCAACAGGAAACTCGATACAAAATGCTTCCAGAATTGCTTTGATTTTTTTATGACTTGTCCAGATTGGGATCCCAAGAATTCTGTTTCAAACAAGGCTTTCTGTATTGGACAGCTATCATTTATTTTTATTATTAATTTTTGGAGATAGTTAAGTTTTCAGTTCTTTCCTATGGCTTTGTCAAACTTCTCTTGTGCTCTTCCTTGATGAAACAAACTCAAAGAGCAGAAGTGTGCTGGCAGATTGGTACCTGCATGTTTTTTGTTTTGTTTCATCCTCAGAAACTCAGCTGTGTTCTACTCAGCTGTTGAATTCAGGAATATTTTTGATGGGAAATACTGAGCTGGAGCTCATGTCTACAAATACAGAACAAGCCCTCAGTGATCTGGGACTGGAAACTCTCTGGTGTATTGCTGCTTTGAGATAATGTACCATGATGTTGAAAGACATTTTCAGGCAGAATTTTTTTTCCGATGCACTTAAGAACATGGATTCTCCAAACAACCAACTAAAATTTCTCAATTTCCTAAGCATTTTTTGCAAGAACTCAGTGTTCTTAATCTTACTGATTATCTTGCATGGATTGGATGAGGTGTTTAAGATGCCTTTCATTGAAGTTTTGGTAGATTCTTTATCAGTTATATATGCAAATTAAGAGGATGATCTTTAAATCCACAAGGAAATCTGTTTGCAGCCCTGCTATCTTTTAAGTGACGACATATGATTTCAGGCCCAAGTTCATGAAGTTCTGTCTTAGAATAGTTAAAGGTAGTAACAGAACAATCTGAGTTTTGTACATAACGGTCTAGAAATACTACTAATTAAGTACAAACCATGTATTATGTAGATTTTAGCCCATGAAAATATTTTAACAGTTGGACCCATCAAACTTCAGGAGTTCTTTAATTTGCAACTGCTAGGATTGTAATGTAAAACTTTCAAGACGGGTGCATGTAGGTATGACCCTACTTTCTGCTGAGTGCTATAAACAAGGTCTTGAAAAAGTTTCATACTGCCAAACCCCTCGTAAGTAATTTCTTCCTTTCCATAATATTCAATGTATGAAATATCTCTTCATTCCTTGAAAAGACCTTTTCCAATCTTAAGCAAGAGTTGAATGTAAATCGTTGGATTTAACTGCAATTTACAGGTTTGTGAATCACGTGGATTTTCATCCCAGTGGTACCTGCATTGCTGCAGCTGGCACAGATAACACAGTGAAGGTGTGGGACGTTAGGATGAATAGACTTCTCCAACATTATCAAGGCAAGTTAAGATCTTGGAAAAAACCTCTTATCCTTCCATATTTTAATATGGAGTTATCTGTAGTCCAAGGGCTCTTTACCTGCTGGTTTTCCAGAAGGACACTCACTTAGATGTACCAGGAATGGCGCTCTTTTTTTNTTTTTTTTTTTTTTTTTTTTTTTTTTTGCCAGACCTCATGTTTTGCTTTATATTAGCCCAAAGATTAAGTCTTAAATACTGGTAAGAAATGTGTCAGTTCTGACTTTCTCCCTACCTACCACCAAAAAATGCAAAAAAAAAAACACCCTCAATCCCCAGTGCTGCAACTGTCCCATGTTGCAGGTGTGCTGAGGTGTTATCTGCAATGCAATTTTGTTTGTATTTACTGCTCTTGAAGAAATGATATTCAGTGGATAGGATCTGACTTTTCCCACCAAATAAGCTTATGGAACTATCAGATGCATTCTAGCAAAGGGAAAAGTTAGGTTATTCAGGAGAAAATTATGTAAAGCTAGCAAAACAGGAAAGTAAAAGCCAATAGACTGCATTTCTAGACCATAATTAAAGCTTATGATTCCCCTCTCCAGTGTATCCTCTTTTTTAGCGTAATTTGTCCTTGATGCAGCTTGCTGTATGTGTAGCAATGTACACGTTGTTCCCCTTAGCTTCCACATGGCATTTCCACCCAATTCCCTGTTCCAGTCAAATGGATTAGTGCTACCATTTGGTAGAACTGTGTAGTAACAAAGGATCTTTTCCATCCCTATAAGCTTTTTGGGGTTTAATTATGCTGTTTTGTGTGTATTGGTAACTCTGATGTACCTCTTCTTGCCTTTGCTACAAAGACTTTTAAGGATGCTACAGTATTTTTTAAATCCATGCATTCTCAGGCACTGTTTTGGGGATGGATGGCTTATTAATCTTAATTATCTGCTTTTCACATAGACCTCTTCCACCTTATTAGTAAATCATACCGGAGGTAAGAGTTGGAGCTTGGTATCTTCTTTCTGCCATCTCCACATTATCTAATGTCAGGTTGGGAGCTCCTGCTGCTACAACCTTTCAGCAGGATGCTAGGCAGAAAAGCAGAGGACCAGCTTAGTTGGCAATTGATTCTTTCTAAGTTTATAAGTTTAGAAGTTAAAATATAAGTTCTAATTTAAAACTGTAGGTCTTGGCTTTACATAGTTCTTTTTGAAGTGTTTTAGATTATACATATCTCTTTACTCATTCGGGCAGTGAAAGAATTTGCATTTTCTTTCAATATAAGTTCTCTAGTCTCCCTGTATCTTGACACAGAAGGGCAGAGTAAGACGCAGCAGTATCTGAAAAGTAGAATTTTGTTTGTGTTCCCTTATAGCGACCTGTGAAAAACTAAACTTCTTGGTGCAGATGAGAGTAGTGGAGTTACTCATCTCTAGGCAGATTATCTTCAGAGAAGCTATTAAGATAAGGGAAGTCCTTTAGGTTCTGCAAGAAATTTAGATATCTGCAAAAAAAAAAATCTTGCTAGGAAGTCTGCAATCCTTTAGTGTTTCTGCTGTGTACAGAGGGCTGTCCTTTCACTCTTTGCCTATGGTCATTGGAGCAGTTTTCTTCTTTCTTATAAATCATGTCTCGTTTCTAGCATCAGCTTCTTACAGCTTGATGTTGTGTTATTCTTGGCTTCCAAATTTAAGGTTCTTTTATGATATTATTTCTCTCTGTGTAGTCAAGCCAAGGACTCCTTAAGTTCTTTTTCTGTTTGAAACAGGACTAAGATCTCCCAGATAAGGTAACTTTTAAAAATGTCTTCAGTTATTCTTTCAGACTTGCAGTCATTTCTAATTCTCTAATAGTTTAAAATCTAGTGGAAATAAAGCCTTTTAATAGTGGTTGTTCCAAATAATAGATGCAACCCCAAATCTGCTGAAGTATGATTACTGGTGTAATAAGCCTTGTTAATTTGTGACCCTTCTTAAAACTTGGAAACACCTTTTGAAAGCCTTATTGATGAAATAGGCAGCACGATTCAATACTTGAGCGGTGTCAGATAAGCCTTTATCTTGCTTTATTGGCCCTTAAGCAGTGGTGAGATCTGTAATGCCTATTTCCAGACCTAGTGTTACATAGCTCAGAAATGATCTCTTCCCATTTACTGCTGTTAAATTGTCTGAGTCTAATGTGGCTTAGATTTGCTGCCAGATTTATTTTTGTGTCCTGGAATTATGCACCACTTGTGTTGCAGCCTTATGGAATAGCATTTCATCAATCATTCTTGCTCTTGAAGTGTTCTTATAAGTGTCACTTTTAAACAGCTTCTAGGGTATGAATCCTAATTATGCATGAAATGTTGGATTAGAAGTAGTCGTAAAAGCCAAAGGCAGTTGTACAAACACATTTTAGGCAACTGTGGCTGCAAAGTTTGTTACTTTGAAGATGTTTGAGTCCTGTTCTGAGGATTTATACACAGGTATTGCAGCTAAATCTTTTAGTTCCATGTCTCCTTTGGGAAGTTGTCATCGCAGCTCCACTAGAGGGCACCTTTTCCTTCACAATGAGGTTATATCGAAAAAACCCTTCAATGGATTTTGCTAGTTTTGAGGGAATCCATTTTAAAGATTAAACTGGACTGAGAAGTTAATAGATACTCCTGTCTGCACTGCTCCAGACTCTTGCATGTTGAAGTTTGGCTGTTCTCCAGAACTGGTAAGTCTTTTAGCAGCATTGCTTGTGTTGCCAGTGCTTTTTCCAAATCCTGGCCTTGCAAATGCAAGTTGGAAGCAGAGAGCCAGCTGCAACACCCTTTGTATAGCACGTTTTAGCAGTGGGAAGTGTGCTGTGGTCACGCTTACAGAGCAGGAGACTAGACCAATGCTTCATTGGCACCTCTAGCTGCCACTTACTCCTTTGGCCAATAAGTTAAACCTCAGCACAGAATGACTGGTGCTTCATACCCACAGTTGTTCTCCCTGTGCTGACCATGTGCAGGCCATGTCTGTTACAGGTCCCTGGAAACAGCCTAAACCTGGTTTTTGCTTCTGTTTTAAAAGGGCAATCAGCCTAGCTTTCTTTATTCAAAATAAAACACTCAAAGGAAAACCATGTGTTTAGTTATCTTTTTCAGGTGACTTCACAAACTCCACATGTACCTTTTATCTTCTAAAGGATAATACACCATTGTGGGAAGAGAGAGAAGAGCAGCTTTGTGATAGAGGCAGCATTCACCTGCAGGAATAACTGTTTAGAAGTCATCTATGTTGACTTGAGACTTTTTTCCCCTGTGTTATTTTTAGTAGTCCAAGTAAAGAGGAATTATCTTTAAGAACTTAAGCTGATATACCTGGTGTTTCTGAGGGTTTAAAAAGTATATGTGCTCTGCTTTACAACTGAACAGAATGATCTTAGATTTCTAGTTCAAATCCTTGTCTAAAAAGTGTTATGTCTTAAAAATACTCCCTCAAAATAAAATTTTAAACGTGCGGTTTGATCTTACACCAGTAAGTAAACTGAGATAGTTAAGTGTATCAGTAAATTAAATGCCTGAGGAAGCGGAGATCTATTTTGAGGGGAGTCTTAATCGGAGTAGGTTCGAGATACCAGAACATTTGCAGGACAAGTAGTATAATTAAGAATAATTAGATATTTAAACAAACCAAAACTCTTCAGGCAGTTTTACTGTTTTATAATGTCACATACGCTCAAGAAGCTGGGCATATGTGAAGGACTGCATGTTCCCATAAATAAATATGCTCAGCATCTTCTCAAAAGTTCAAAAAAAGTCTTATTTTGGGTGTTTAAAGTTATAGTGAATGTAAAAAGCAAATTAGACTTTTTTCTAATTCTTTTTCTTTAGCTCTCTTCAGAATAACTCTCTGACTTCATCTTTATGCAGGAACAGTTGCTTTATGGGTAGTCTACTCATGCTTGTTACTTTAAAATTTTTGGTGAAGTGAACAGAAAGTCTGTAAAAATAATAATTACACTGCCCAATTATGGGGGCACTTTCAAGTTATGGATACTTCTTTCCTAGAGYGTCTTCAATCCAGGTCTGGTTAGTCAAGTAGCAGATGAAAGGGACCTACMCAAAGCCAATTTTGAGCCTCTCATGGTAGTTTTAATGTTCTCTTTAATGTACTAGCCTGTAGCTTTTATTTTAAAACACTCTGGGAGTAAGAATAGCTGCTCCTCAGTGGTAAAATACATGGTTCATGATCACATAGCTCAGCTGTGCACACAGACCTGTTTTGGGCTACATTAGAAGCTTTCCTAGGAGTAARTCTTGTGAGATTAGCTGGCCAAACTTCCCCTTTTCAGTAGAGGTGAAAAAGGTGCCCATTTTCCCAAGAACTGAATACTGTTCTCGTTCTGCAGCGCTGTGAAAGGTCCTGAGGAACATCTCTCCAGTGATAATCTTCCTGTTAAACTTTACAGCAGAATATTGCAGTATGCTTGTACCTTATTGTATTATTTTGCCTTGGGCTTACTATTTACACTATTATTGAGACCAACTTACATTTTTTTCCATTCTTAGTTCACAGTGCTGTGGTAAACAGTCTTTCCTTTCACCCCTCTGGAAATTATCTGGTTACTGCTTCCAATGATTCAACTCTTAAAATTCTGGACTTGCTCGAAGGACGACTTCTGTACACGCTTCATGGTCACCAGGTGAGGAAGAGCCTTTTCTATACAGCACTGGACAAACCCATAACATACCAAACCAATTTGTGGCTGATCCTTAGATTTTCTCATGAGTCTTTTGAAAATTTCTTTGTGTAAAGTAATGGAAACTTTTGAAATCATTGTTGTTTCAGAGGACAGAAGTATGGGGATGGAAGGAGATAAGGCAGAGAGAAGATGCGTTTTGGGGTGTGCTTTGGGAACATCTTCCCATTTTTGTTTACTGATTGAATTAATCTAAAGTTATAAATGCTGCTGTTTGACTAGGTTTAACCGATCGACATATTAGTCCTGTGCTGCTGGATGTGTTGTCTGTAAGGCTGGTTATTATATGAATGCTCGGAGCTGCTCTTTTCCATGTTAGATGTAAACAAATATCTCACTTTGTTGAGTATGCTAAGTGGATCGCAAAGGCACGGAAAAGGCAGACCTGTTTTAAAGGCTTTCCTTTTTTGTAAGCAATGAAACAAATTCTTAAGCTGCTAGTCTCTGTTAAGTTGTGCCTGAGCCTTAAAATGCCAAAAGCTGGGGAAAATCACAGCCCGGAGCTGCTTGAGACGGGTAGGCAAATTTTAGGCAGTAACAGTAGCTTCGTAAGCTGCAAAACTGGTCATTTTGGCTTCTCGTGGCTTTATCTTTAGTGATTGCCTTGTCTGATGTCTGGAAAGGGTCGAGTTCCTTCTGTAAGTTCTCTAATTTTTCATAATTTCAAATGGGGAGGAAAAAGAAAACCATAATCTCATTCTTCTGMAAGCTTCACCTCATGGGAAGACCTGATTCAAGATGACCGAAGGGTTCACAAATTTGAATGAGAGAGGTGTGGAGGATAGCAAGTGAATGGTGTAACCATCCCAAAGCCTGCATTTCACCTGCCTAACGCTTCTTTTGAGCACTGGAGTGAGTGATAACTGCATCAGGTCAGGCTGCTGTGGTTTTAGCTCTTATCCTAATCTCATTCTCGTGTTTATATTTTGTGCTAGCTGGCCAAAYGAGTGCTTAGGAAGTGGCTGAGTGCGGTGATCTAGTGGGTCACTGCCCCCTTCATTCATGCCTCAAGAAGGAATGCTTGCTYAGCTGAGGCTGTAAGCCTGAACCTGCTTTCATTTCTTTCCTTCAAACTGTGGGGGCTGTTTCTGGCCGAACACAGTGATGAGGKGAAGGGAGTAATTCTGAGTGAGCATCACAGCTACTCCAAAATTGGTTGTGCTGATGGAAACCTTCAGAATAAAGCAACAGAATCTTTTTCTGGGGCTGTTGTAYTAAGGCTGATGTTTGTACTAAATGATGGTTTCTTGATTCATCTGCTTAGACACTGGGTTAAAACTACATGGATTCTGACTACCTTTGATGATAAAGTAGTGCTTGTCACTTCATCCTGGTCATCTAACAGGCACTGGAAATGCTTGGCCACGGGCACAACTGCAATGTGCTGCATTGTGGATTTACAGCTCCTCCCTGGAAATGAATAGAAGCACAAAAGTGGCTGGTAGGGCTTTCTGGTGCCCTGCAAGGGGATTGTGTGAAGTTAGGTTGGCTGTGGTAGCAGCCCTGACAGAGCCCTGCAATTGCTTCCGCTCTGTATTGTTGCACTCTATTGTTTTAGGGTTTTATATTTCGGATGCCTGATTTAAGTGGTCCTGTTCCCACTGGAATGTCCCATAGGTCCTGTTCCCATAGCAATGTCAGTCACCAATTGAACAGCCTGTTCTGGAGACCTTCTCAGGCAGGGAGTTTGCGTGGGTGAACGTTGCTCCAGCCCTGTGCTGACAGCGGACTGCTCTGCTGCTCTGGGAGGGCTGCACCACAGGGACATTGGAAGGAAAAAAGCCTTGAGGTACTTGAGACATGTGACGCAACTGCAGGAGTGCCAGGAATTTGTCACCAGCTGATTCGGGCTGTAGTTTATGTAGGGCGGGGTGCCAGGTTTACATTGCTGTCCGCAGTGGTAGCGGGGCCGGCCCCCTCGTAGCAGAAGGGTCGCTGGAGACGGGGAGCTGACATCTCGCAGCTGCGGAATGTCGTGCGGTGCGGAGCTGCGGAGCTTCATTCTGGAGTGCCTCGAGCCGCTGGCCAATTCCCCGCGGATGAKACACGGCGATGGTATGTGGGGCCACCTTGGGGCTGAGTCATCCTCCCGCAGTGGAATGTTTTGGTGCCCGTAAGTCACCTCCGGAGCTGTGCAGAGCAGGTATCCTGTGTCCCTCTGCCCTTCGGAGCGCCTTCCCAGACAACCTCCTTAAGGGCATGGGAGCTCTCAGTGAATGTTTGGAAAACATCCGCACGATTGTGTTTATAAATAGGATGCCGGAAAATGCCGAGTTAGGAATCTCTGAGCAACCTTAGCCTGTGTCCTGAAGAGCTGCATTCCTCTCACCTGCATGGTGGAAGTGCTCTCTGCTGTGCTTATCATACAGAGCAACAAACATCCCTGACTGTCTTAATCCTTTCCTCCTCTCTCCTTTCCCTCCATCTCTTTCTAGAATTTGGCTTTTCCAGTCTGGTGCTGCTTCTGCAGGATTCATGCTGTATCTTGTATGAGATTGTCAGACAAGTTTTGTTGGCCTTGTCACCTCTCCTCTCCCCTGTTCTTCTTGACTCTTTCCTCATGCCAAAAGATCTATTAATTTCACTTAGTCTTTGCTGAGCTACTTCCACTGCCCTGTTCTCTCCGCTGCTAAAACCAAGCAATAGGGGGGAAGGTGCAGCTCATCTAGCATCTTGGCTCAGGCCTCTCTAGGCCCTTGGGGCATTTATCAGGTTGCTCGCTTGCTCTTGGTGCTCTTGTAGCTGTCCCCATCACTTATTATTTCCCTCCCTTGGTGCTCTGTCACTTCAAGCTTTACTTGCAGACCTCATCTCCTGTGCCATGGAGYGGTCGAAAGCACCTTGAGCAGTGACAGCATTTGCTYGGTCTTTTGTGTTAAACTGATAATRCCATTTCCTGTGTTCCCACTTCTGACTTTATTCTCACACTTTTGTTGCTGCTCATGTCTCCTTTTCTCTTATAGCAAGCTTTCTACTCCGGGAGGATCTGACTGAACATACTGCCTGTTTACTTCTCTCGCTTACATCCTCTCCTATATGCAGCAGCAAAAGAAGCTCTAATTCAAGTCTTCATGTTCTGTAGTTATCCCTTGTTCCATTTCTTGGCACCTTGCTTGTTCGGTGACCTGTCTCACCTAAGCAAATACTCATTTGTTTCAAGTCTGCCTGCATCCTTGACCCCAATTCTCTCCAACTRCCTTCAGCTTTGCCCTTCCTTTCATCTTGCTGAATGTGCATCATTAAACTTAGGGTTTATTTCTGGGCCCTCTGCAGCCTGGCTCCCGTTCCTTCTGTTACGCTGAAGGCAAWRGCTCAGCTTTCACCCACCTGGAGCTCAGAAGTCGGTCTCTCCTTGGCTTGACGTGACTACTGGAGGTGCTGGCCCTGCTGCTCTTGGACCYGGGGGCTCTGCCCTCTGTCCTTCCRCAGCCCTTGGAGGGAGAGACATGAGCTTCAGGAGGATGTCTGGCCCATCCGACTGCATTGGCTCCAGACATATTCCCATTTCTCCATTTCCAGGACTCTTGACCTGTCTCTTCAGAGATCTGTTTTTCAGCTCTGTCACCCTGGGTCCCAGCTATGGTCCCATGGCACTCTGATCTTGTCCCCATCTTCTTCAGTGGGAACTCTACTGCAGAGAACTGAGTTCGACCGTGGTAAAATCCCTTTTGTAGCTCTTGCCTCCTGGTTTCTTTGTGTTGGATATTATTCATCCGTCTTGAGGCACCTGGGGCTTGTCTCCACCCAACCTGTTGTTCTCTCCCTGGGGGAGATGAGTTGCATCCTGATTAGTCAGGATGTTCTTTCCACTCCATTTCTCCAATGCATGGCTTGWTCTTTGCTTTCCCTCTGACTTGCCGGAGTTGTCTCCTAGTATCACTGAAACTATAGTAGTTCTTCCAAACTGAGGTGCACAAGAGCTCAGCTGTCTTCTTGCTGCCTTGGTGTCTCACTGTCAAACCTCTTCTCTCTGTGCGGGTCTCTTAAACTGAGAAGGCCAGAAACCGTAGGAATCTGGGGCTGGTGTTAGCAGCTTCTAGTCCATATCCAGCACCTAGAACAAGGAGGAGACACAACTAGAACTCTAGAGCCCTCTGGGAACACCACAAAGGGGCATTTCCCTCCTGCTACAGGAAAGAGTGTGAGGGATCCTTTAGAGGTTGCTGCAGCCCTGCTTGTTCCGACTTTGCTGGAGGTAACAAAGCATAAAATGCTCTCTACAGCTTTGAGATCGGAATGTGCAACCACCTCTTTGCCAGTATTTTAAATGTGGAGTAATAGCCTTAAAGAAGAACTGAAGAAGAATTTAAATTTTTCCATCTTTGACCATGCATCTGTTGCCCAGGACTTTGTCACAAACGTGTCAGGTCCGTGCCATGCTTGCCTAGAAGGAATGCAGGCTGGGCTGTGTCTAAACACTGGGGCGTGTGGCTTCTTCCCTTTTGCTTTGTGTGCTTATATTAAAGCCTAAGAGCATTTGGCAAACAGCTCTTTGTATGTTGCCATAGCAAACCCGTTATATCCGGGAGGAGCGCTGTGCGTGTATGTAGCGAGAAGCATTTTCACCTAAATTATGTCAACAAATCCGTGGAGGATGTTGTGTCTATTGACTTGTTTGTTCCCATTCTATCAGTTTCGGAAGGCGCGTTCCACCTTGGATACCCGTTTCTATTTTGGGAGGAATATGTTCTGTGGAGCCTCCTTTCCTCAGCCCTGCTTCTCTTCCATTCAGAAGTTCCTGCCTGGGGAGTCGCTTTGTGGCCTGTTTTGATGTGATTTGTAAATGGTGCTAAATTTTGTCTAAATACACAGAAATRTTTAGAGAAGGCCGCTGAAATCATTTTGCAAAGCACCGCTGTTCTCTCRTGTCCTCCCTTGTGCTCATTCCCGAACATTTTGTCTTGAACAGCATCCCCCTGCCCTGACCTTTCTGGGTTTATTACAGCCCAAGTGCAGCTTCCATATCCTCAAGAACCAGCCCTTTGCAGTCCAGTACTTGATGCCCTGATGTTGCACAGGTGCTGTGAATCAGGCTTTTCTGCTCCATTTCCCACTTCATTGAGATTTTTCRTCTTTTAGTAGTATTCAGTGAAGATTTCTGTGCTTATGTACTTATTTTGTTCTTTCTCTGTTCTTGTCCCACATGTCCATTTTATTTCCCAGAATCTCTGTTAGTAACAATGTGATAAGAACCCTGAACACATCCTGGAGCAGGGGGGAGGAGAAGRGGGCAGAAGTGCACGTTTCTGGCTTGTTGGCGACGGTGTTGTTGGTTTGAAGTGGTTGCACTGTTGMGTGCTGTGTTAGCTGAACAAGCTGAGCACATTAATGGTTGTGTGTGTGTCTTGCAAGGGCTGCAGCCTGATCAGTTCAGGCGAGATATCCCATACTGGKATGGTCTGTGCTCTTAGAATGCCACAAACCTTTTGGAATCGCACGGGAATGTTGGAAAAAGGATGCTGAAACTCTTCAAACAYGACACGAGCACACGGAGACTCTGATTTCACCAGCATCACCTTATGCCAGTGTTTTGGGAAGTAGAGAATTGAGAGGTACATGTTGCAATGAGTGCTGGGCATTTATTCCAAATGCAATCGTGTGTGTATGTCTATAGGGTTTCTACAGATGTATTCACATTTAGGATTTGAGGAAAAGAATGGAAACTGAGTGGTTTGGAGATGTTGGGCTTTAATGGAACGCCTTCTGGAGAGATATGAGGTCTTATTAGACCAGTCCATCTGTGCAATAGCCAGTGAGGAGAGGCTGCTTGCCTTGCCCTGAGAGGGGTGTGTGTGCGTGGTGTGTGTATATATATTTGTATATAGTGTTACTTAAAGGGTATTTGCTCTATTTCCATCAGCAAGTGTATAGTTGTGTGTTTACCCTTTAAGTCTGTAACAAGTTTAACTCCTTTTCCCACCAAACTTAGCCATGTGCAGCCTCTGCAAAGTTAATTCCAGCTCAGGCAAAAGCTTAGGCTTAAGACAGCCAGCARAATACAGTGCTGAGTAGCTGCTGCAGAACCTTGCTCTCTGCATCCTTGGCTGTTGATGCCCAGCAGAGCAGTTTGTCTGTTGTCTGTGCTCCTAGCACACACGACTGTTGCCCGACTTGGTCCAGCTGTACCTCGCGACGTCAACCGCATCCTTCCMGTGTGTTTCTTCCTGGGTGCTTGCTTCAGGGTTGAAAATGTGTTCAACTGGATGTGTGTTGTGAAWCCTGTGCTTCTGCTCAGCCACAGCTTCGGAGAAAGAACAGACCAGACTGTTTTGAAGTCTCTTAGAATGGTTTGTTTTAGCGTGAGGCTCCATCAATTTGCAAGGTCTGGGCTGTGCGGAGACGGTCACGGACACATTCGTTCTGGCATCTCCTCTGTAAAGCTGCTGCTAAGAGAAAAGCAGATTTAAACCTGACAACTGACATAAGTCTACACAGATTGTTAGCCTGTTGCTTAAGCAGCAGCAGAACAAGGAGAAGGCTGGAGCCAAAAAATTGAGTTTATTCCTCTCTGTGTTAATGTCATGAATTTTGCAAGGCGAAGTATCTTAAACTGTGTGAAAAAAACATGGGAAACAGTAACTCAGTGCTGGCAAGCAGAGAATACTCTTTGCAGGCCACTTACCTGACAGTTAAGGGGTATTCAGATTTTGCCTTGAGACTGCTGATGTCAAAAGAGGAGCATCTTATAAAGCTGTAATAAATAAACAAAGCTTTATAACAGTTTTATTTTCTAACTCATGCCTTACATTTCTTTGCAGGGACCAGCCACCTGTGTAGCCTTCTCAAGAACTGGAGACTTCTTTGCTTCTGGGGGCTCTGATGAACAGGTAGGTGCCTGGCTTAACTGGATTTTTATGTACCCTGTTGTCACTATTTTCCCTTAATACCTGTGCTAGTAACCCTGGGTATCGTGCTGCTTTTAAGAAAAAAAAAGCAGTTGTTCAAAAAATGGTGAAGAGTGTTAAACATAAATGTTTCTCTGACTGAGGAAGCTTGTAAGCTAARTTGTTTGAGAGTGAGGTATATACAACAGAGGAAATAATACTATATATATGTGTATATATGTATACAGGCCTTGTTTCTTGCATGCTTTTCTAAGGCATCTGCTCCTGGCTGCTGCTGGGTACCAGACTAGGCTGATGTAAAAATGGCTGTATTGGGTCAGCCTGGAGATCCGTGGAGCCCAGGATTGTCTCTGGCATCTGCCACTGGCTCATTCTGAGGGAAAGGCGTAAGGATTCACACTTCTTTTTAAAAGCTCCTGGTTTTGATTTTATTGTTGCCAGTGAGGTGAAGCAAAGACATAACTGCTTGTGCCATCCTGAAGTGCCTTGCTGTGCTCTTCATAGCTGGTGACAGTTTTGTGAGCTGTTACTTTTTAATTCCTTTTTATAGAAAGGTATTTCTGCTAAGAAAGGTGGCATAGCTTGCTGTGCTCTCTCTTCAAGACCACTTTTCAATAAGGCTTTTAGAACAAGAGTGTGAGAAAGAAGCATCTTTTTTTTTTTTGTCTTATAAAATTATATTTGGGTCACTTTATTAAGATTTGCTCTTGAAATGCTTATCTAACACAAACAAATTGCCTTTTGCTCCTGGTTCATTCCCTCTCAAGAGCTATAATGGTGCTGGAAGTTGCATTTATATAGCAGTTTATTGTTATTTGTCTCCTGTAAGAAGAAGAACGGGTTTGGAATACTGGATTTTATACCCAGCTCTGATAGCCCAAAGCTGACTTTTGATTTCTAGCATGGAAGGATGAGTTAAYCTGCTCTTCTCCATTGTATAAAAGACAGTCCTTTAAAAAGCTTTTATTTTATCCGATCCTTCTTTTTTCTTTCCATGAGCTGGGATTCCCTTATGTAAGGCAATGTTCAGTGCAAATGAGATTGATTTGCCCCTTAAAACACCTCCTGCTCCTGTTAAAATGAGACAGTGAGTGGTAAAGCTTCCCCCAGCAGCATCCTTTGTAAAAAGCTTGGGTTATGGCATTGGACCACGTACAGMCTTCTCTGGAAGCCTCTTCCGGATCTCTCGGGAAGTGTGTGTTGGGAACATGGGCTCCAATTTTTCTGGCTTTAGTTTTCCGGCGGGAATTGCCTTGCTCCTRAAAAGGCAGCTGGTATTCCCTTTCAGGCGCAGAGGAAAAAAAGTTAATGTAMAATTTAAGTATGTCGTGAGAACAGCATTTGCCTTATATTTTGCTCACTGTGAGCAAATCTGTACAGTAAGAAGGCATCATCTTCTGCTTCCCAATGGAATGGGTAAATGTGCAAATGCAAAAGAGAGATTCCTGCATATTTCACAGAAGGAAAGCACAAAATCTGCTATCTCAAGCAAATGTTGATGTTTCTTACAACTAAAACAAGCTTCTCAGATTCATAAATGTCTCTRTGACTTAAGGAATATTTGATACATGCTTTTTTTAAAAGATTTTTAGTTTTTCGTGGTCCAGAATTTGCTCCTGATATGTTGAAATGGTTAATATATTAGAGGGGTGCTGATTCTATCTCCACATCTCTTCTAAGACAGAAGTTCTAAATGCAAATTCTTTTGCCTTATGGAGAGACAAGGTGCCTGTTAGGAGGATTTACTTTTGGTAGCTAGCTGGCAACATAGCTGAAGATCCCTAGTAYAGGTTTCAAAGTACTAATGTCTGTTTTCTCTGAAAAGCAATCTCTTGGAGAAGAAAAGCAAGCACTAGCTGTTTGGTGTGTGACTCATAGGTACCATAATGTACAACATCATATTTTAATATACTTGTGGCTTAATGGTATATTCCTCATGCGGCTTTGAAGCTCTCCAGGTAGCCTTAGTACCGTGATGTTCCTGACCAAAGGAATGTTGGAAGAGGTCATTTACCCGCTGAGAACTCAGTTGTGCTACATCTGTGTTCAGTAGCATATGTACAAGACCTTTTGTTGCTGAGCTAGAACATCATGTGCTGGAAGGTTGTGGAATCTCCATCTGGACAAATCCAAAAGCTGCCTTAGATGGTCTTGGGTGACCTGCTATAGATGACTGACCCTGCTTGAGCAGGGAATCCAGAGCTTTACTCCAACCTCAACTTTCCTCTGATTCAATCGGAGCCTGTGGGAGGCTTTTGGATGCTTTTCCTGTCTCTGTTATGGTGACAATATTGAACTTTAAAGGTAGGCTAGGCTCAAAGCTTTGATCCACTCAATGTAGCAGCTTTTCTTTCTTCTGCAGGTGATGGTATGGAAGACCAACTTTGACGCAACAGATTATGGCGATGTGCTGAAAACACAGAAATCTGGCATGAGTGTGGATGGAACCCATCACAGCCAGGTAGGTCAGCRTAGCTTCAGCAGTGCTGGCTGCAGACACTTTGACCTCCACAGCTTGTTTTCTGCTACGATAGTGCAAGGATTTATCTACTCGGAGCTCCTCTCCTGGAAGTTATCTGTAACGTACAAAATGTGGTTATTTTAGACAGTCAAACTATAGAGCCATCTTATTCTTTAGTATTAATTTGAGTTGTAGGAGATCTATTACTAATGAATTTGCTATTATTTCTGGTTTTCTGTAAGGTAAGTGTGATTAACAAAAATTATGTGTAATGATATGTCAGAAAAAGAATACATGTAGTGCCTATGTTTATGCATTTTTCACTGTTTTCACTGGTAATTTGTTGTAAGCTTGGATGATATTATACGTGGGGAAGCCTAGACGTTAGTAATGACTGAAGTCAATTTTGAAATGAATCATTTGTGCTACTATCAGTCTTGAAAATAGATATTTTTCAAAATATTGTTTTGTTAATGTCTAGCAGAGGCAAAATGCCTGTAAAGGTAAGTTAGAAATAGGTGGCATAGGGTACTACAGCTTTATTACAAAATATATAGTGGCCCAGAAGTAATGTTGATGTGGGGACATCATGATTATTACAACAGTTGAAGATTAAAGGCTTTCTGAGTTAAAATTTTWGCACATAGGGATGCTTCATTAAGTTTTTGTACCTTGTCATATCACTCTTTGGGCTTTTGAAATGTTTGTGTCTGCCTGTAGGGCTCTAGGRTATATCGTTAGCAGCAGCTTGTGTTTTGACACACCTGCTTCAGTGAGTRGTAAGCTAAAAATGAGATTGTGAGCTAGTAGGTTTATGCATCTGTGCCTAAAGCATTACCTTAATTGAAAGGTAAGCTTCTGTGTGACATCTGTTGCTCTGTGATAGTATCTATAATCTTATCAGCTTAGCTCTTCTTTAGTGTGCTGTAGAATATGTTCTCTCTCCAATATASTAGTGTTTTTGCTTTAACGACCATCAGTCGCTAGACATGCAGGAAGAGCCCTAGTATTTGGTTAACAGACAAGATTCTAGCCTGCCTTGTTGCTCTGTAAAGCTCCTGCCCCATAATGTGAAGTGCTGGATCAAGAGAAACTTTGAAAACAGAGAATGCAGATGCTGAGTGAGGAGGAAAGTTGGAAAACAATCATAAAAAGAGAGAAAAGGGTGCAGTCTTTACTGGTCCTTGGCCCACTTTGGCTAAAAGACCTTCCTTYCCATCTCCTGTATCTAACCTTAAAGTTTTGCAGGCTGCGAAACCAGTGACATCTTTGTTTCTTAGTCCATTGAGATGGTCTAACTTTGAAATCTCTCTTCTTTAGTTTTGGATGTTCTGCATAGTGTAATTCTGGGCTGAAATGTAGCAGGGACAGAGAAGGCCTTTATGGAAGAAATACCATTTTCAATAGGTAGTATTTCTAGCAATAGCATAAACAGTGTTGACCAGATAGCCTGTAGTGCAATATTATGATTACCCCAGTCTCTACAGCACTCGTTAGCAGAACATTTTATTCAATGGTAATTTAAGGAAGGAAAAGAAATACCTTTTCTAAAATTTAGCTAATTTTAGCGGGAGCGAGAAGTGTACTGAAGATGACTTTTGAACAAAACTCTTGAATAATGACTTCTCCACCCACACATCTGTCCTGCTCAAACAGCTGCATTCCCCTGTGGAAAAACAGCTTCCTTGGCCAGCGTCCCATGGCTGCTGATGGGCCCAACAGTGCATTTGTGTGCTGCAGAGAAGCTAGTCTGTGTCATGTGTCACTGATTGATTGAGGATTTGCTCTGCTTGTGTTTTGAGCCCATGGGAAACTAAGTGCAAATTCCAAGGAACGTAGTAAGTTGGGTTGGGCCTGATGCTGTGTTTTTACAGAGGGCAGAGTTGACCCATCTTCAAGGTGAAGAGGATCCAAGGTGCTTGGATCTGGGATCCTAAATGACTTCAAAGCAGGGTTAGAACTCAACACCCAAGTGCCACCTTGGGCACGTGGCATGGGAGCTGCTCTTCCCAATGGCAGCACCTGAGTAAAGCGTGTGGRGGAAGTTCTTGTCTTGCATGCAACTTCAGGAGGATCCAACTGAGAGTGATGGTTGATGGGCTTCTTCCTTCATGTTTATTGTGGGAGCAAACGTGGCGTTACGCTTTGGCGTGAACAGTACAAATGATGCCTCCAACAGATCTTCTAATTTAGCTATGAGCATGAATGGAGACCTGTAAATTAAACCTAATGAGAACCTGGAAATGCAAAGTAAGATGGTCCTCCTGGTGTTTGAGTTGATTAAGAATGCCATGCTCCAATTAAATCATTTTAATATAGAATTAGAAGAGGAAAATCCAGAATARACAGTGTGCTCTAAGAGCTTGCATTGAAATCCCAGTGATTAAGTTTAACAGTGAGGAACATTTCGCATAAATTCTGAAGAGAAGCTAATATCTCTGAAAAGGACTTGGCAGCTTATTTTAAGGAATGTCCCTATATATCAGACATGGAAGCTTTGASTCCATAATAAAGTGTCCATTCATAGCATTTTTTCTTTGAAGTAAAATTCTTTGTGTTTTGTCTATAAAAATGTGTTATTCTGGGCTTCTTTTAACAAGCACTGTCACTGCTACAGCCTGCCAGAAGACTTATTTCACTACATAGCTTTCTTCAGAAGGGGTTCATTTTGTTTTAAGCCAAATGTTTGCTTTAAAAAGTGAAATACTTATGCAGGGGGGATTTGGGTAGCTGAGGTCAGCATTTTCTCCTGCCTCTCTCCCATCAAAATCAAGAGTTTGAACTGCAGATCTTGGATTCACACTGAGGTTGCCCTTTGCCTCAGTGGAAAGGGAAGAAACTGCTTCATGTCTTCCTCCCCTGCCATGGTGCTGTGCCAAGATTCTGCTGCTTAAATAAGACTGAGATTTTGCAGACGTCCTTTTAAATGTATTGGACTTGTTTGCTGCAATAGGTATGAGCTTGAAGTTGCTCTGCCYACCTGCTCATGCTTTCTGTAAATATGAGGCTTGGGAGATCCATTAGTCCCTGCACATGGCAGGTCTCCTTCCAAAGCAGGGCGCAAGTGAAAGAGAACGCACTGATGAGCAGCAGTTAGTCGTGACTATGGTACAGTATAGTTAGATGTAGACAGGAAAGTRATAAGGAATGCTAAAGCTGCCAAATGTAAATTTAAAATGTATTTTAGTGTAACTGTCAAAATTCAGTGATTCGGAACAGCAGTTCAGAATTGTGGTGGTTCAGGAATAAATGCTGTCTTAGACGCTATTGACTTGCTTGGGAATGCCAAGGTGAGGGGCAGGCCCCCCTTCCTACGGAGCTCATGGGAGGCGATGAAGTCTCGCAGTCCCGTGTCTGATCCTCTCAGCATTCAGATGTTGACTTTGATCTAGTTGGAGTGAATTCACGTGTTAAGCTGCCATATTGAGATATGAGGACCACTTTAAAAAAAATCAGGATATAAGGTATAGATTTATATATGTAGTAATACATACAGTAGTTCTGTGTGAACCTAAGGATGTCTATGGAGAGTTCTGTAGGATTAGATTGTARAATATATTTGGACACCATATCAGATCCAAGAACATTTACTTGGGTTATATAGTCTTTAATCCCGCAGTGTAATCTTTCTAGAGTAGCCATGTTTTATTTTGGGATTATCATGAGGGATTTTTTCCCTCCCTCAAATACGAGGACAGTTTTCTCCACCCATTTACAACTGCCGTGAGTGTACACGAGCACTTAATTCGTTATGCGATAGATTAGCTGCTATTGTTTGACTAATTCCAAGAAGACTATGTATGGTAAAGTCTGATGAACAAATGCTGAACGGCTGATGTCACATCAGCAGTTAGACGTTCGGGAAGTGCCTGGCTGTTTATCTAAATCTGCTCTGAAAAGATTAAATTAAAAAAGGTYGCCGGAGTCAAGTTGTTATATAGCTGAGTATAGTTTTTCACACGATATTATGGAAAATAGGAAATATAATTGATGTGGAGACTCTCGAGATGTTTAATTATACATTGTCTTTGGGCGCGTCGTAACTCCTTGTTACACTGCGAAGAATGAGGCTGCTGAGGAGAGTTGGAGTCAAAGGCTCTGAAGGCTGAAAACCTGTTCTTGCTGTTGCATTTGACTTTCAGAATGGTGTTAGGAGGCAGGACCTCCGAAGCAAAACCCTCCTCTATGGAGGGGGCCTTCAGATGTCCCAAAGGCAGGGAAGGACATGGATTTCAAGGTCAGAGAGGCCATAGGTGCAGCAGCAGAGAGCCTTACAGGAGATAATGGTGAGGTCTGAGGCTCTTGTCCCTTCAGCTGTGGATTCTGCAGCCATTTAACCCCAAAATACCCTGTATGTGGGCACGACATGAGTTTTCCTGAGAGAAGTCTTATTTGTGCAGGTTTTTGACTTTGTAAGCTTTGCAAGTAAACCATAGGATTAAACTGATGGTTACCTAGTTCAGAATGACACTGTTTGGCTTACACAGGTAGGTCTCTGATTCACCCAGGAGGAGCTGTGAATTGGAAACAAGAAAGGGAATCCCTTGGTATTCCAAGGGAATTCCGTGAGCTTGGCTTGGCAAACTGAACTCTGCTTGAGTAGATGCGCAAAGAGCCCCTCTGTCCATCCTCTGCCAGGAAGTCTTGCTGCTCCTTGAGAATTCAGGAATGCAATCGTGTTAAATATTTTGCTGCTCTTTAGGTAAATGCTGCTCAGTTGCAGAGATACAAAATGCAAGAACTAACAGCAGAGCAGACAGTCTCCTGCAGCGTGGGAGCAGGCTTGAGCAGACAGGGCTTTCACGTGGGAGCTTGGAAAATGAGAGGAGCTTCACTGACTCCTCAAATCTGTCTTGGTTTAGGCATTCAAGCATCTTTTCTGCAGTAGTGGGCCTCAGTTCTTCTTGAGAAGGTATGGCACGGTGCTTACTTCTTCCATATCTATTTTTTTCCAAAACAATTTTGTCGGATAGGACTGAAGACTGTGTAGCCCGTGAGATGTTATGGGGAGATTGTCATTTCCCTTGGTTCTCCCTGTGCTGTTTGACTGGGAAGTCCTTCCTGAGCAAACCAGAGCCTGAATAATTATCAACTGTAATTAATTCTTGAAGAAAGGGGTGATGTGTCCTTTGCTCTCTCAGCACATTTTCATACAACTTAAATATCGTTTATATTCTCTGGGAGCTATTTTCTTCTTAGGAAAGAAATTGCTGTAAAAGCATGTGTTCTCAGAACCATGATAGATCACAAATGAACTGCTCCTGAAGAAAAATATGCCCGAGAGTGACAGTCAGGGTCTGCTGAAATGTTCCTGACCTTGCACAGCCAAATCAACCTGTCGGCTTTGCTCCCTGGGCCTCGAGCTTGAGGACCTGGAGTGCCCTCCGTGCTCAGCCCGTGTCCCTGCGCTCACTGTAGCGCTCGCTTCGCCCTCCTCCTTTGCGTAAATAAATTCTTCCGGAATTACTCATATGCCAGATGTGCTCTTTCATTTTTTGACCTTTGGGCTTCCAAATCAGTGTCTGTCTCTAATTTTGGTATCCATTAATGCTTATGAATGCTTTTGGATTTTTTTTCCCCTTTACTTTCTGTGAAATCCTCTCCTTGGAAGGCAATTTCATATAGTTCTGTGTCCCTTGTGCACTGCGGAGCTGCAGCTCTGTGCCAGTGAGCGTGAACCTGCTGTAGTTCTGTAGTTTGCATCTCTTCCCCTCTCCATTTTCATTAGGTTTTTAAAAGAAAAGCCTGGAAAAGAGGAATCCATTATTCCCTTAACTTTGCAGGTTAGTAGATACCACATCTGACTTCTGTGGTGCTCCTGTTTGACAAATTTTTGCTTTTTTTGCAGGGAATGGGCTTGTTCTTTGGTGAGCAGTCGATGCCTCTAATATGTCGAGATGCTTGAACAAAATAAGGCAAGTCATGGCCAGGCATTATGGGCCAGAATAAAAATTGCCTTTTTTTGGTTCAGCACCATCTCAGGCTAACAACTGTAGATTCGCCCACTTAGGTTGCTGCCGACTGTGCCTTGTTTTAATAGGTGAGTCAGAATTCAGAGAAGAGACAGAGATGAGACTTTTATTTATTTCCAAGCTGCATTTCTGTGTCAGCTTTGAATGCCAGATGAAGATGGCTCCAGGCTTAAAGGTTTAAAACTCTTAAGATTTTCTGCTAAAATATGAACTTAAAATAACAAATGAGCATATTGCTGTTGCGTGTGTATAAGTACTTAATTATATTTTTAGGTATGTGTGTATGTTTTTATATATATTGTTTCGTTACCAAGAGGTGAATGATTCTGGTGAGCAGAATGACGGAGGTGCCGTGGTTCATACTTAGCAGGGCCACTGTGTGTTTGGCTTTTTGCTGTGAAAACTGTTGCTTTTGGTGTAAGAGAGCTTGTAGCTAGCGCAAGGCTGAAGATAGATGCTTTTTTGCTTCTGTGTTTGGCAGAGCTTTTCCCAAAAGTGGCCTTAAACAGGGCCGGAAAACAAGTTTAGGAAGTTTGATGTTTGCTCAGTACAAGTTCTTTTACAGGCTCTTGTGTTTACAGTTCTGTTCCCGTCCTGCCTTCCCTCCAGACAGAGCTGCTGCTCCAGGATTGCTTTTTGAGGACTTCATTCTCCGGGAGCAGTAGTATCTCCTGTACGACCAAACCTAATTATTCCAGCTTAAATCCAGAAAAAAAGATCTTTACTTCTCCTAACAAATCCCTAGGGATGGTTGGGGGGATTGATCAGGAGAAAGAAAATGTCTAGGAAAAGGGGAAATATGAGATATTGGAGGTAAATCCTACCCTTAGCTTTTCCTTCTCAAGGAACATGCAGAACTGCTTTATTTTAAAGGCAGCCAGTAGTTGTTTGACTGTTTTACTTGTCCATGAAGTTTCTTTTTTAACTAGGCTTTCAATGTCTGGCATCACCACTTCACATCTTCACACAGTACTGATGTATCACAAGTGTTATTACAAACGTAATCCATGCAAAACTTTCCCATACGTGTTCTCATTTATGGAGGTTTTGGCTATTTCAAATATAGTTCAGTCTCATACTGTCTGCCTGCCTTTGCCAGCCTGCTTGGGCTCGTGTGCTTCCACTGGATGTCACTGTTGTTCTCTGTGAATGCACTAAAATTATCTTTTTACCTGTGCTCAAAATGATGCCTTGAAATGGGGGGGAATAGAGGAATGTAGTGGTATGTCTGCCCTGTTTGGGTTTGCAGAATTGGGGTGCACATGGATGGTGTGTGCTGTCTGGTTCTTGTGGGCTGCAGCTAAGCTATTGAGTTTAGCTGCCTGTGCTGAATAATGCTTTGGATTTAAGCAATACCTTCTTTCTAGATTAAAAATATAAATATATATATACATATATATATGGTATGCTATATTCTTTTAATAGCCAGGGAAGAAAGAGGAGAGAAACTGTATACACAGCACAGCTTGATTCAGGGGACTAGAGGTAAAGCTGAAGAGAGCCCTGACCTCAGTTCCTTCTGGTGGGAAAAGGAAGGAAGAGAAAAGCAGAAACACTTAATCTAATTACAGAGAAGCCCTCTTTCTTTTTAGGTGTAAAATCCTCGGGTAGGTGGGAATGCTCGCAGTGTAGTTCCTGCATCCCAGCCTTTAGAAGTGGCATTTTCTCCTGTCCACGGGAGTTTTGCTGCTGACGTCCGTGTTCCGCGGTTGCCGTTTGCCCCCGATGAGCGTTTTCAGCTGCCCCTGTTTGCGGCGGGAGCTGTTTTCAGCAGAGGTTTCAGGACGGGGATTCGGGAGCGAAGGCGGCTGAGCTTCCCCCTTCCCCCTAGTTCTTGCTCTGTGCTGTCTTGAAGTGGTTGCTATAAATAAATCACTTCTGTTTTCCCTTTGTCACCAAGAGCTGTATTGTACTCCAGAACCGCTTATCCGCTCTGCCTTTAATGTTCAGCTGCCTCTCGCTCTCCTTCCAGCGCTTAATAAGCAGATGTTGTAATGAGATATTTAATGGCAGATACATTTGTTGGGTTGTGCTGAATAAACCTGACGGCCGGAGCTGAAACCTCTGCGGCGGCAGCGGCGGCGCTGCGGGCGCCCATGCCCAGCGTGGCCGAGCTGGAGGGGACCCGGGTGCCGCTCTGTGCAGTCAGGTGCTGGTTAATATGGCAGTCCTGAGGCCAGCACACGTTTCAGGGCTTTTTCTGTATTTTTGCTTTTTTTTTTTTTTTTTTTNNTTTTTTTTTTTTTTTTAATGCTCTTGAATTGCAGGTTGGCTCACTGCATGCTTTATGCTGCTGCTAAGCCGAGGGACCTGCCGCTTGGTCAGTGATGGTGGTTTTGTTGTCGTTGGTTTTGGTGGACAGTAACGGGACTGTTTTAGCACAAAACTGGGAACAGTCTGGACGCAAGGCACTCCTTCATCTGGATGCAAGTTTTCTGGCAAGTGGACTCCCATTTTGGCAGTGACCGGCACAGGTTGTAGCTTGGCTATTTAAGGAAAGGTACTGAACACTTTTGGTCTTGCTTCTTCCATGTGGTCCTCCTGGACATTGTATTTTAAGATGTCAGGGCAAAGCTTCCCCCTGGTCCCCACAGTGGTGATCAGCACCGTCACATTCGCAGGAGCCACTCGCAGCTTAATAAGAAAGTTCATTGCCTGATGGTGCAGCTTCAGCTGGTGCTGCTCCTGTGCTTGACCTGTGACAGGAGTGCTGAGAGTTGCTTATGGAAGATAACCTGTGACCTCAGCACCATACAGACTCTTTCCATCCTGTTAATGAAGGAGTGTTTTCTTTAGTACATAAAAATATTTAACCTTCTCGTTGTCATCTCTTTCACATGGGCACCAAATAAATTCTAGAGCTCTGTTTAGGTGGGAACTACTTTCAAACATGCCAGGATCTGCCCTGTGAAAGCCGGTGGCATTTCCTTGAATGGGCAGAGCTTTATGGGCTTCAGTGAATGGCCACGTTGGCATGGAAAAGCCATTAAAAATCCTGACCTTCTCCTTGGAGTCACAATAGGAAGACCCTGGTCTCCATGTTCTCCTTTGCTCCTCAGGCTTCTAACAGCAGAGAGGGGCATTCCTGGGGCAAGGCCGAGGCAAATGCTTGTACCCTTGGCCTCCTCAGAAAGGTGAATGGGATTTTAGTCCAGTTACTCATCTGGAATGCGATCCAGCCGAGCCTGGATGCGAATGTTTTGGTGTAACCCTGCAAAGGCAAGTGCCTTGGTGCAAGAGGAAGCAGCCTGTGCGCCTGCCGTGACCCAGCTGGTCCGTATCACCATGGACCTCTGCCCTCCTGGACAGGGCAGGCTGCAGTTATACCGTGCCAGGGCTTCTCTTCCTGGTGGCTTCCTTCATTTGTGACCAGCTGTGAGCTCACAGGACACTTCTCATGCGAGGTGCTCCTTGCTCTGGCCACGGCCGTGTTGGGCACATCCCAGCTAGACTCCTGCTGCACCAGGGCCTCTTGGAGAAGCCTCCTTGGCCGGGCCCCAGGTTTCATCGTGCGGCTTCATGCCGTCAGAGCGAGTGGGAGGTTAGGAAGATGCATCTAGCAGATTTCATATTTCTCTGCCTGCCTGTGGGCTGCAATTCTAAGTGGTATCTGTAGGTGTGGATGTTAGATCCTCAGTTCTTGCACTTGCTCTGGCAGCAAGGTTAAGATTTGCTTGGTTTATCTCTCTGCATTTTTTCTCCTTGTTTCTAAAAGTGAATCTGCAAATATCTTGCTTAGCAGAAAGCTTCCCTTTTGGAAGATGCTCTTAATGACGTAGCCAGGTTAGGGTCCATGACAAGCAGCTGCTGCTGCCTCCAGCTTCACCTTGATGTGGGGAGGGAACATCTGCCCCGAGGGCGTCCGCTATGGGAGCATCTCGAGAGCTTTGCCCTTGCATGTGCACCAAACTAAGAGCTTTGTGGACAGCGTGATGGAGCAGAGAGAATACCAAGTCTGGGCTCAACCCAACTGCTCGTTAGGAAAAGCTGTCTGACATATGTTTTAAAAGATAGAGGAGAAAATATGTTGGTACAGTCATTTCTCGGCTTCTGAGTCAGCGTGTTCTAATGGTTTTTGAAGTGGAATGCTCCTAGTCGTTCGGGGCTTTTAAGTGCAAGTTGAAGGTACTGTTAGCTCACTCACAGTTCTGCCGTGCCGTGTTTGGCCTGAAGTTAGCCTGTCAAAATAGGAAAACGGCAAGAAAATACATTGTTTATGCTAATTGCCTATTGAGCAGGGTTTTGTTTAAATGTTTAACATGAAAAAGCATAAGAGCAAACAGCAGCTTTTGTAGAGCGGGGATTAACTTGCTTGTTCCAGAGCACATTTAGGGTGAGCAGCCTGTGGGGCTTGGGCCACCTGCAGCTCATGAGCAACACAAGTGAAGCTCCCAAGACTCATTAAGGATATATATATTTATATATCCCTTATATATCCTTGTGCTCAGCAATATTTAGACTTTCTCTGCAAAGCCCTGATGAATTATTTTTGGTCCTTAATGCAATGAATGATATTTTTGTTCTTAAAATTACGTGAGATGGGCCAAGATCTTGTTGCATCTTAGGAGCTGTGGTTGCCTGTGTGCAAGGCATCCAGTACAAAAGGGAAGGGTAATTGCTGTGCTGGTCAGCTGTGCATTAATACTGAGTATGCAAAGAGATGGGGAGCCACTTTTCGTTTCTAATGGACCTGTTTATTCTAGAAGAAAGGTGCAATTTTGAAAGAAAAAGGAAGAATGAGGAATAAATTTTCTAGTAAAGGTCTGCTTATTTTAAAGACTTAATATATTTTGAATGAAATATTCAAGTTTGCATAACTAAAACAGTTGAAATTGAAACTTCAAAGAAAACTTGAAGCCTCGCTGAGGAGGGAGAACTGGTTCAAGATATAAACAAAATTAAAATGACTGAATCAAAGTTGTGTCTGTTTTTACTTAATGCATCCAGGAACATTTAGCTCTTGTAGAATGTAACTACCTTAACAGTTAAACACAGAGGGAGCCTTTTACTCTACTGTCCAATAATTTTTTTCACTGGAGTGAAATAATAGCAGTCTCTTAGCAGCATGGTTTACCTAGTTCTTGTAAATTGGATGTGCTACTTTCATAGGACTCAAAGTCTGCATTCACCTGTATAATCTGTGCTGAGGTAGCACATGAGTGAAGCCCTTTGCACAGACATAACTTGAAGAGGGCAGGAGAGTTGCAAGCTTTACATGTACAACTTGCATTGCCATCTTTCTGCTGAGGATGTTTTTGAAGAAAAACAACCACCCTCTCTAACCCTCCTACCCCTCCCAAAATGCCTTGTGAGGCAGACAAGACTGCAGCAGCTCTTCCCCTTCCAGCAGCTAAACTAAACAATTATTTTTCCCTTCTCCTTTTATTTTTTCCTTTCTTTTAATAGTGTTGACTGTTCCCAACGATAATAGTATTTTACAGTTTTCTTCCATAAAGCATAAACCATCTCCAGTTGTTTGCATTGCAATAGCAAAGTGTGTCTGTTTATTTTCCTAGCCGTCAGAACTGGAGTGTGGTGTTCATCTGAAGAAAACTAAACCTCAAGATCCTGGTAGGAACCACCACCACCACCAAGAGGAGGAGACCATTGCGAATACTCTGGAGCATATTGTGGGACAGCTGGATGTTCTGACTCAGGTATGGAGTAGTTTCAGAATGGTAGTGGTTCCTTGGACTAGAAGAATCAGGAATATTTTTGTGATAGCGTCTTAGTACAAAGCTCCTCCGAGAGCCTCCTCCTTTCCCCTCGGCTATGCAGTCCAATTCCTGCAGTCTTCTCCTTCCGTGGGCAAGTATGGGCCCTTCCATGCCTCATCCCAGACATGTTTACTTATCCATGACTAGCAAGCAACTAAGCATGTTGTCACACAGCTCTTCCTCAAGGCCGTTAAATAATGCTGAGTGTTAAGGGGACTCACCAAACTGAAGGATAACCCTCTGTTGGGAGGGTTAACCCTCCCAATCCCATCAGGGGATAACCCTCCCATGATGAGTGCTACCCATTAATGGTCATCCAGGACAGGATGCTGTTCTTAGACCTCAAAGTTAGAGTTGTTCCTTGGTTAACCAAATAGCTACTTGGTGCTCCGTTAGGTAAGTGTCCTTTCTTGACTCTTATCTGTGCTTCAATGTCACTGTATTTTGTGGGGCTGTGAGAAGCAGGAAGGAAGCTTGGGATGGTCAACACTGGTGATCTCCTGGAAAGTCTACACAGGAGAGATTTTCTGGGAGATTCTTAGTGTCGTTTGAGGGGAAGAACTAGTGGTTCTTGAACACAGTTTTGAACAGTGGTTAGTAGTTCTAGTTAGGCCTTTGCTCTTGAGGGAGTCTTTGTTGTCAAAAAGTGCAAGGTGATGGATTGTAGAGCACAACAGGGGGTTCAAGTAGATCTGATTTAAGGGTATAAAACATTCCAGGATTGTACACAATCTATAACAAGGGAGGGTAAAACCCAGAAGATACGTGAGTTGATTTGACAGAAATGCAAGCAAGCACTCTTGTTTTCTCCAGGTTTTAGAGCATACTGAACAATAGCAAAGAAAAGAAAGAAAAGAGTAGTATGGCATAGAACCCTCATGTTTGTGATTAAAATACTTTCTAGTGTATTTACAGAATATTTGATTGCTGTTTTTGTCTCCTGAGTGAGGTTGAAATGAGATCCTTATCTCATTACATAAATGAGATCCACATTTCTGGTGATGGATGGGTAATGGTTCCACTTCGACTTCATAGGTGTTTAGAGGAGTCAAATATTCCAGTAAACAGTGTGTGGGGGATTTAAGTAGATAGAAGCAATATAAACATAACTGTAGAAGTTATTGTGTAACTGGAAGAAAATTCAAAATGTTTTTTTAAGCTAACAGAAAGCAATTGAGATCAGTGGGGGAGGAATAAATTAGTAGATTATAGGATAAAATTGGAAATAAGTCTGAAGTTATAGTAAAAAAAAACCAAAAAGCTGCCTTGACTAGTAACTTTATATCAGCAACTGTAGTTTTTGTGCCATCCTTGAGTACAGTTAATTTCCTCTTGATTCTAATTGTTGTATGTTTGCTATTAATGCCATCTTAATGCATGTGTACCAGCGGATCTGCCTGGCGTTTCCCTCTCCTAATGCTGCACTTGTTTGTGATACTTAGCATTAAAACAAGCCAGCACAAAATGGTCCAAGTTAAGCAGAGATTCCATTTTTGCAGTAGGAGAGGAGCGTTCCTTTTGCAGAAGTGGCCAGTGACAGGGAGGTGCCACGGAGGAACCCATCGGGAGGTGCCATCTCCAAATAACCCCAAGCAGGTTTGCTGACTCCTTTTTGAGAAGGAAACACACCACTGTCTTGTGTTCAATGTTTTCAGCTTTCATAAATAACACAGAACAGGCATCAGGCTATTTCCCTTCCTGAAGAAAGACTGAGGATGTGCCATTAGTCTCCCGTGGTGCCCTGCCATAAATCATCAGCTCTAATTCCTGAGCGCTGCCTGTGTACAAGGCACGCTAACGACAGGAGCAGAACCATGCGGTTTAAGCTCTTTCTTAGATGAGAAGAAAAGACAAGGCTCCCCGTGACATTTCCAGAAACCTTCTTTTGGCTCAGCCATCCCAGGGTTTTCCAGGAATTAGGACGTGTCAGCTTTGTGGGAGGTTGGGTATACTCCAGTGTAATACCCCTGCTTCCTGTGAGTTTTGTTCCCAGTGCAGTTAACATAACATAACACTAAAACTTCCCAAAGTTGTGATAAACTATGGGGGAAATTGTGTAAATCTCCAAGTAGTTTACTCATCTGCTCTTATTTTTTAGCTGTCCTTTTGCGGTTTATCCTGCCAAACTTCACACACTGTAAAAGTGGGATAGGAAATATTGCTGTTTTCTTTGAGAATTTTCCCCAGGAAAGAGATGATAGTAAGAAATCGGCGAGCACAGCCATCCCTGGCCGATGCCTGGCTCTGTTTGGGGCTGCACAGCAGTTACCAGCACCTTCCTGATGTCAAGGATAGGTTTTGAGAAGGAGGGGAGTGTCGTGCACCTGCAGACGGTGGGATTGCAGCCTTGGAGTAAGAGGTCTCTGCCTGCTGTACCTCTCAGTGTGACAACTGCTGTAGCTAGTAGATGTGAGTCCCCTCAAACTTGCAAAGCTTAATTTTGTGCTGCTAACATCTTGTTGTGATTTTATTCTTAAAGATTTTGGCAACTTTCTTTTGACTAGGCTTTGATTCAATTAAAGCTTCCTCTCTTCTGCCTCTCCTGAATTATGTCAAGCCCATTCGTTTTACTCGTGGGGAGGCAGCCTGGTGTGACCTGACAGAGTCCCCAGAGTTCCCACTTACCTATTCACTTCAGAGACTCCTCATGTTTTTCTAAACATGGGTTGCAGGCCGTATTTTGCATATGAGTAAAGGAGTTGGGCTTTGACTCTGTTGTGCAGAGGAGTAGCACTTCCTGGGCAATCTTGTTGCTCTGAAGGGTGAAGTTAAGACCTGGGCATAAACCCGTTGCTTTCAGCAGCTCTTGGGTTGCTTAAGGTACCCTGGTGCCTTGTTAGGAAAGTGGCAAATCAAATCTGATGGAAGAATGAGGAACATGAGTGATGCAGGTGCCTCATGCATGTGTTGCACCTCCCTTTGCTACAGCTTGCTTCTTCTATTAGGAATAATTCCTAAATCCTGATCCTTTGGGGCTTTCCAGAGAAAATGGCAAAACACTTAACAAGTAGTYGTAGTGAAAGCCTGGATCATGGTGTCTAGTGCATATATGAATGAATATTAACTTTTAAGTGGGGAAAATAAGAGGATTTTTCTCTTGAGTTGCTCATTCCTTACTGTTCTAGMGTAGAAAGGTACATAGAGTAGAAATGGAGCAGGTATTAGAAGTTTGGGATGTTACCTCGAGTGCATTTCCTGCACTTGCAGCTCGGCTGCTCTTCTGAGAGGGGCTCATCAAGTGAATAAACATCTCAGCTACAGGAAACTTGTATTTGCAGTGATTAGCTCAAAGGGTTTTGTACTTCTGCCCTCATTCCTGACACCTGCAGTTGCCATATTCGCTCTGTTAATCTGTAATACTGGTCCTCAATAGGCAGTGAGGAAAAAGCTGCCGTTTTTATGTGGGAAGAAAGATGCTTCTGCTGAATGAAGAGTTCAGAATCAGGTTATCATAAAAAAAAATCATGAATAGCTGAGATAATCCACCCGCAGGAAACAGTTTCATATACATCCCAAACTAATCTGCGTTGGAGCTGGGGGAAAATAGCACAGTGAAATGGAGAAGACTTGCTAAATCCCTGAGATAATCCCGGACGGAACCGAAGGACAATCTAGCTCATGTGAGATTAAAGGATTATTTCACTTATTCCAGCAGAGATGGCGGAGGAAGGGAGGAAACAGTTTTTTAAAATGAAATTACTTAGTCCAGGAAGAAGCTTGGAGGAGAAGTGGGAAGCTTTTTAATTACAAGTTTTGTTATATACAATGTATATAATAAAAAAAAGCAAATTTGTTAGTCTTTACAAAAAGTTTCTATTTGAAAAAAAAAATAGGGAAATAGTGGAGGATTGTCTTTTTTGTTTTTAATCTTAATTTAAAAGGCATAAAGACCATTCATCATGAGCCAGGACCGCCTCAGAAGGCGACCATCTCCCTGGAGCCTCTGAGGACCCTCAGCTCGTGTCCTCCTGCAGGAGGAGGGGGCACCGAGCACCTCCCTGGGTTTGTTTTCACAGGCAGCCCTGGAAGAGAGGTCCTTGGATGCACTTGATTCATAAGGATCCTTGCTGGAGGACACCCCTGTCATCACGGTTGGGGCAAACCCTGGTTTTGGGGCTGCTGGACTGCATGTTGTTGTGTAGGTTGCCGTCATGGTACAGACTTGGATATCCTTTGGTTGCTCATCCAGACCCTCGTGTGTTTTTATCCCGGATAATGAAATGTGTCTCCTGTGTCCTTTGCCATCCTCTGGTGATCCGAACCCATGGCCACGTAGGAGAGCCTGCCTTACCTGAGCCGAGCAGACACCCGTGTCCCTACRGAGACTTCCCGGCCCGATGCGAGTGCCAGCGATTTGTCACTGGCTGACAGTCAAGACTGCGGCAATGGAGACACRTGTTGAAACATCTCTAAGAAGAAGGCTCTTGAATGCAAATTGAAAAATGTGCTTTGTGTCCCTGTGCAATACAGAGACAACAGGCAGAGCCAGAGGCTCCTCTTGGTTAGTCCTGGGATGGGCCTCCTGCAGAGGGAGCTCCTCTGTGTGCTCCAGGGTCCCTTTGGTCAAGGTGATAGAGCTCCTGACGGTGCTGCGTGCCCTGGCAAAGCGAGCAGTGCTGCAGTTCCACGTGACCTTGCATGCTTTTCCTCCTGCAAAGCTCAGCTGGTGCTGTGTGTGCGCTTRAAATCAGTGTTGTCACACCGGAGTGCCAAAGGTGCTTCTGTAATCCAGGTGGAGAACCATTTAGCTGTGAATCGAGCAGCTGTAGAAACCAGACCCCGCAAGGCAGTGGAAGGAGAGGTGGCCGCAGACACTGGGGTGGGTGGTGGAAGTTGATCAATACCCGGTTTAAACTCGAGAGYTCCCTTGTTCCCTCTCTCTGGTCCTTTGCTGCCAAACGTGAGAAGCCCTTTCCACGTGCTGCTAGTAACGGGGGCTGACTGGAGCTCTGCATAGCGATCCCCAGGGAGCCAGGTTGGGGCCGGTGCTTGCGCTTCTGCAGGCACGGTGACCTATTCCCGTGACAGCGAGGAGAGGCTGCCTAGTAAGGCTTTGGTGAATGAGCATGTAGCATCTTGATGGAGGTTGTGCTCCTCCGTCAGCCATCACGGTCTGTCTGCACAGAAACACCAGCACTTACTCTCTGAACTTCTTACCTGCTCGCATAAGGTAGGGAAGACGGGGCTGGTTTTGATCCCGTATGGCTGCGTAACGCGAAGCAGAGCACAGGCCTAGAAAACCATAGCAAGTGTGTGCCTGGGATTTGAGCTTCCAGCCGTGGGGCAGCGCCGAGCAGGGAAGTGTCATTGTCAGGTGTCGTTGTGCTCAAGAGGAAACCCCGCCCCAGGCTCCCCGAGAGCCCGTAGAGACTATAGAGACACTGCAAAATATCCTTGCGGGCTCATTTAACCTTAAGGGGTGAAATGGGTAGCTTCTYCCTGGGTAGTTCAGGACAGGAATGAACTGCAGAACCTGAGCAACGGAGCTGATCTGTCAAAATGAACCCAAGTGCTAGTGGGCCCTGTTCTGTGGTGGTAAAGAGGAAATCCTACAACATCAGCTGCYGTTTTGAGTGTGCAAGCCTCAGCTTCCAGTGCGATGATTAAATGCAGTTCCTTATGATATCGTGCCTAAATGACTGGTATGGATGTGTGATGTGAAGCCCTTCTGCTTTGTGACTGTTCTTGCCCTAAGCCTGGAAATGCAGGCTGCTCTATTACTGCTAACATCACTGTAAGGGGGTACGATGAAGAAGTTGAGTAATTCTGTGCTCATGGTACAGAGATCTCATCGTGCCAGGGTCTTGGTATTSTGGTTAGAAATCCCTGCATCCAAAATTGTCCTTGGGAAGTCTCTGATAGACTCTGTCTCACTATAGTGTGTCTGCATCTGGTGCTTGTTCTTTTGCAAGTGCTTTTTTGGAGAAAAAATGAGAAGAATGGGTTAACATGGGAGATGGGGAGGCAGGTCTTGCACGGCAGAGGAAGGAATGATGCTCGATTATGTGCTGGGGGATCCTCTGTGCCTAAGTRCCCTACAGAGTCATCCTTATCAGGTGCTGAAAATAACTTGTAACCCTTGGTGAGGGCTGAATTTTAGGATGCTAGGGCTTTAATGCAGACTCTCTAGCATTTTCTCCCTGGGTATAAGGGAGCTATAGAATGAGCTTAGGAGCCCCAGGAGGCCGGAGGTGGATGCAGAGGAGGTCGAGGGCAAACCCGGCTCGAGGGAGCTCCCGTGGGATGGAGCGAATGGTGTTTCCCAGGCAGACGGGTCGTCAGCTCGCTGCCTCCCGGACTGCAATAGCGCAGTGGAAGTGGCTCTGCCTTGTGCTCAATACTCTGCATCACATCTGTGTGTTCTCCTCGTCCCCCACYGCCTTCTTTCATGCCCAGAACCGTTTTTCAGGAGATTTCTGGTCACTCAAACGCCCGTCGAGCTGTTTCCTCTCTTTGTGCTCCGGTTTCCCCAGCTGTGGAAGGGGGTTGATGAGACCTGTTTTCTTTTGTCGAGCACTTAAAGATGTGCTTACGAAATGTGCTATTAAAAGGCTTTCTATGTATAACTTCTATACAAATAGTGGTCGTCCAGGTTTATTTGGATTACTTTATCCAAGCCCAAGGTCCTGCACATCCTTTGTTTTTAACAGAGGACGCTCAAAATGCGAAGCTATTGATTGCTGCTGCTAAGTTCATGGTATTAAAGCACTAAATATAATCAGCATCTATTATGGGCCGTTCTGGCRGCGCGGGGAGTTGAAGGCAGCTTTGCCTAGCCCGCTGCCTTGATTACCTCGAGCGATCAATAAAAGGGTTTCAGCAGAGGCTTTTATTGCCGAGTGGTTAAAAGGCTCTTCCTGTGTATCCTGTGTGCGATGATTTCAGCTCCAGGAGGAAGGTGCAGCAGTCTCTTAATTGCACAGAAATGTTTAGGCTGCCACTTTGGGATTAATCCCCCTCCGTCACCCTGTTGCACTAGCTCGGCCTGGGTGGGTTGTCTGTCTTGTTGTCCTGCCTGTCAGGTAGGTGCTGTGGGTTGCAATTTCAACAAACCTGCAGGATTTGGGGAGGGGAGAAGAGAGCGGGAAGCGAAGGTGAATCAAAGCTCGAGCTGGGGAGAACTGCTCAAAACCTTTGCCTCTCTTTAGCAAAAACTCGTGTGTGTTTGACTCAAAAACCAGTGTCCTTTGCACGCAGGAGGGCAGAGCCTTGCAGCAGCCTGGACAAGAGAAGGGGCATGTGGAGCCCAATGTTAAAGCCCTTAAGTGCTCTAACTGCCTGCTAATACAGGGCCATAACCCTGAAACCCCCCAAATCCTGCCYGACTGGAGCAGTGCTGCGGGTGGGTGTGCACTGAGTGCACCTCCTCTGTGCAGCGGTTCAGCGGCCCCCTTTCTGTTTTGCAGACAGTTTCCATCCTGGAGCAGAGGCTGACCCTCACTGAGGACAAGCTCAAGGAATGTCTTGAGAATCAGCAGAGAATCATTCAGAACAAAGTGAACTGATTGCGAGAGAGAAGTGAAGGTGCCTGGAGGTTTGAGACTTGGTTGCTTGGGTTTTTAACAGAGTGTGTGTGACTATAATTATTTTGAGAGCGAATGACTTTTTTGATTGAAATGTACAGTTATTATATCTGTAAATACAGAGCTTTGTTACTTTGCTAAAATAAAGAGGTTTTTATTCATCAGCCCGGGTGAYGATTATGATCTCTTGTGTTTTCCAGGTACTGTAGTAGCCCGGGTGTGCTATGAGGACTGGCTAGCAAGGTCACATCCTGTAAGCCTTAGCTGCTGTGGAGCGAGTTTGAAGGTGCTTAAGCGTCTTGGAGTCACCCTGCRTGTCGCACACGGTGCTGGGCTGGTTCCTGGAGTGTGTGCTGGCTGTAGGTTACAGGCCAGGAGCTCCTGGAGGGGGATTTTGGGAAGAGGATCCTGGTGTAGCGGGAGTTCRGCCTAGAGAGGCTGGTGCCCGCGGAAGGGTCTGTCTCACCCAGGCCCTGACTGGTGCTGGGGCATCTGACACAGCAGACACCACGTGAGATTTGTGCAGAGCCGCTGTCCCAYGCGGTGGGATTTCCCCTGCTCCCTCGCGTGGCCTGTGGAAAGCAGTKTGCTGTGCTTGAGGCTGCGGGAGAGGCTCCGGCTCGTGGGACGTGCTGCCKTCTCCTGTGTCTTGGTCTGCCTTTTAAATTAAAGGCAGGAGAGAGGGGAGGCAACCACAGAGCAGAGCCCCTGCTGCAGTCCTCGCAYGTCCTCCTCCACGCCGGAATACCTCAAACTTAGAGGTTTTTGCAGTTGGGCAGCTCATCGCTCGCACCTCCGCTCGCCCCTGCTGCTCCTCCAAGCCTTCCTTCCAGGGCTTCAGCGGGCGTTCAGTATGTAGCCTCATCACAATTTGGACTTTGGGGAGACCCTCTTCTCCAGCACCTCCTCTGCTAACGTGCCCTGGAGWTCTCCTTTCCTACAATAGGCTGTCTTGACCAAAATTACCCACATATCTGGAGAMGTGGGCTGCAGGAACTCAACTTTCTCCAGGCTAATGAAACACTCCTCAATCCGGTCTTCCTGAGCCCTGGAAATCGAGTTTCTATCAGTTGTGGCCCTCGGCTCTGCTGACCACTYGTTTCACGCAGGGCTTAGCTGAACCTAATGTCAGCCTGGGGTTCCTCTGCCCCTCTTCCTGTTGTGGCCTGTCTCRTGGCCTCCACATGCTGGCACTTTCCACATCTCTAGACTCCTCATTGGCGTTATCACAATTTCATTCTTTTCGTTTTGCGCCCAGCCGTGGGTTTTCTCTTTTCCCAGCGTATTGGCTTGATTATAAATTTGAATTTCTCTCTGCTCCACCACAGGCTCTTTGCTGTTTCCAAGCTCCGAGTCTGATAAAATCATTATTTTCTCTTAGATGAAGCTAATGGAATCAATTCGGTGCTATTCTCCGGTGCTCCTGCTACAAGCTTTCAGTGGCTTTTTGCTGAGAGACTGACATMATTTTCTCATTGCAGTTCTGCTTATGCCCTGGTGGGTAGGGAGAACGGGAGTCAAACGTAGGTAAGRCTTATTTGCTGCTGGAAAAAGCTCCTTCTGCATTGATCTGGTGTGACTGAAGCAGTGGCAAAAATACGTTCTAAGAGCCTGATTTATCAGCTTGATCCCCAATGTTCTGGACCAGCCTTTGAAGGGAGGACATGGGTTTGGARGGGAAAACTTTAATTATTTCAATATTCATCAATTTTTAAACTCGTCTTTTAAAAATAGCGTTCTCCTCCTTTAATTCGCAATTTCTAATGTCTTGAAGACCGCAGAAGCAATTTGCSTGGAGTGTTTTAGGGGGAAGGTCAATAAAAATGGTTCGGATGCGTTTGATACGGGCCCATTCTCCATTGGGCCGTCCTGAGCGGACGCAGCTCGGAGGTGACCGGGCCGCTCCTACAGCTGAGACACGTGGGTGTGCTGCAAGGCGAGCAGGGCCAGAGCCAGGGGAAGGCTCCTTTTGCACAGTCGAGCTCCTCAAAGCGTGAATTTGGTAAAAATAACCCGTAGCCCATGGGTGCGGGGAGCCATAGATGAAGGGCAATCTAAGAATCCACCCCAAAAGGCCATTTCTCAGTGGCGAGCCCTGCGTGGGACGTCGCTGCCCCGGGGCTGCTCGCCTCGCAAGCTGCGGGTGCCGAGATCCCTCCCCGAGGGGGCTCCAAAGAGTTAAGGATTTTGTTTTGGATCTCAGCGTCGCGCTTGGAGCCAAGTCCTTAAAAAAGGAGTCRGGTTTGTTGCCGTTGCCTTTGCCAGCCGTATGACCTCACTGCGCTCTCAGCAAGGGCTCTTTGTGCCGAGATTGGCCCTTGGGGGAAACTGGCTCTGCCTGACGACTGCTGCAAATGGATTTCTGGCCGCTGCGAGGCCGGAGCGTGTTGAACATAATCATGGTCTGTGAAAAAGCAGGAATCTTCAGGCTCTGCCCRCTTTCCTTCCTGTCTGGGAGCTGGGCTTGGACAGAGACCGCGGTTTAGCTCATGACTGAATAGGCTGGAACACGGCGCGGTGGTGCTGCTGGTTCTGGCCTGGAAGCTGCGTGGCCAGGAGGACCTTCTGTCCCTGTGTCACAACTGGACGTGTGTCTGCCAGTTTAGCTGGAGGATCAAATCCAACTATGACCTAAGCCGTTGGGCTGACACGAGCCAATTTCCTGGTACAAGCCGCTTGTATAATGTCTTGAGCGATGTGCCTTGGAGCGGGGTGGTTTTTGGAACACGAGCGAGTGGGAGGGGAGCGAGAGGGGTCGTTCTGCAGAGGTTGGTCGCCGATGGCGGGAGCAGGGGCCGTTCCTTTGGGAATGGTTGGGCTCCCTGGGCAGCGCCAGCGCTTTTCAAGGAGTGGGATCCGATGGGCTGCCCTAATGGAAGGAGGTGTGAGGGCAAGGCAGGTTCTCCTTGATGCTCCTCCCTGCTTGGCCTGGGGTTAGCCAGCGCTGGGAAGCGCCCCGTGCCTCGGGAAAGCTGGGAYCCGTTTCCAGCTTTGCAAGAGAACTGCTGTTGCCCTGGAGCATTGTGCAGTCCCTGTTATGGCTTCTTTTGTGAGGTTCAGGTGCAGTGGAGGACCAGCTGTAGGGGGTTCGTTTGGCTGTGCTCCGTGGGGGAGCCAGTCCCTCGTGGTGCGGCTGGAAGCTCCCGCCGTAGCTGTCGCAGAGGGGTCGGGCTCCGTCGGCGYGCCGCCCTGCTGCCCAGACCCTGCCCACCCCGCTCCCCTCCGCCGTGCCTGCTCCCCGCAGCCCTCCTGGGCGGCTGGTGCCCGCGGCGCGTCCCGGCCTCCACTCACGTGGGCCGTGGTGGCTCCGGCATCGCTGCCCGTCCCGCCGGCCTTCCCTCGGCAGCCGCCCCGGCGGGGGTTCCTCTCACAGCCCACCGGTGAGGCCAAGGCCTGGGGGAGCTGGAGTCCCGCTYGGCCAGCGGCTGTGGGGCAGCTCGGGGAGCACAAGAGCAGCGTTTGCCTCTGGTCCTGCTGCTCTGCTCAACAGCACTCGGCACAGCTCAAGGCAGCCGGGAAGCACCCGGTGGGTGAGAACTGGAGGAGAGGGAAAGCTCCAGGATGGACCTGGTGAAAGGCTAAACTCCCGCACACGTCGGGTGTTTAGCCGGGTGGATGGAGAGGGGCCATCCGACAGCAGTTACCCGTGTTTGCAACGCGTCCGTCCTCAAGAATGGGGTCCTCCGTGGAACAACCTAGTGAGATGCTCCCGGGCTTCCCACCTCCCCGGCCCGCTCCGCAGAGAGGCCGCCCCGGCAGGACCCCTCGCCGTGCTCCGTTCGGATGCCGGCGCGGCCGCGAGCTGGAGAGCAGATCAGGGACTCGTGTTAGTGCCGCTTGGCGTTTGCGTAGGGCTCGGCGTGCCCCTGCTGGGCAGGGATGCTGTAGAGCCCGCTTGTTTCCTGAGGGAGGTATCATTGGACCGGTGTATTTGTGAGATGTGTTTGTTTATGAAGTCAATGGATCTCGAGAAGGGGCGCTCTGCCCTCCCTCTCTGCACGGGACCTCCGTGCTGGCCCTCGCTCCGGGTGCTCCTGGGCTGGTGTCCGCGAGGAGCCGGCTCTTCCCCATGTCCCCATGGCTCCAGGTCCGCAGGCGGGAGCCCAGCGCTCCCCTGCCTTCCCAAAGGGACCTGCTCTGGGCTGAGCCGCGGGTTTCGGACTGCATTCCTGGCTGCAGTTACCCCTCGGTCCTGCCTCTCGTTCCTGTGCTTCCCTCCCTGCCAGGCCGGGGAGGAGAAGCAGAGATTAAAACGAGCGGCGATTACAGTTAATAGCGGAGAAGATTGCCGGGCAGGCTGGGGAGTGTTTTCCTTCCCCCTTTCCCAGTTGTGAAGGGTAGGGGGGAGCTCCGACGCGCAGTCCTCTCGCCAGGGCGGCAGCTGGTTCTGCAGCCCCCGTACCGGCACTATGGGCAATCGTGTCTCCTTCCCCTGCTTTCATGGAGGAAGCCCCTTGCCCCGGTATCTGCATGCTCCGGGTGGTGGGAGAGGGCCCGGGCCACCCATGGGTGCTCCGCAGCTCCCCTCGGCCCCCGCAGCCCCGCCACAGCCTGCCGTTGGGTCCCAGCAGCCCGTCCGCGTTAGCGGGTGCTGCCTGGGGTGCATTTAGCYGTGCCGTGCGGCCCTCCTGCCTTTGCCCTGCCCCAGGGCCCCAAAGATCCGTGCTCTGAGCACGCCAGTGTGGGACTCGTCTCTTCCGCAGGCAGGGAACTCTCGGTCTCATCCAAAGGGCTTTGCAGCAAGGGATTTACCCCCTGGTTTTCCTTCCCCGTGGCGCAGAGCACGCAGGATCTTTGCAGTCCTTTATAGGACTATTGTGCGAGAAAGACTTTCATGTCCTCTTTCCTCTGACACGGATTTCTTCTTTTGCCTCAGTGGCCTGGATYGCTCAGGCGCTGCTCCTTCCTTCTCTGAAATGCTTGGGACGATGCCCAGACCTTCACCGCTCCTTGGGGCGGCTCAGGGCATGGRAGGAGTCCCCTGCGCTGGCAGGGAGGAGCCCATAGGTGCCAGCCCGTCCCCGGGGCGCTGCCGGGGTGGTGTCAGCCCAGCCGAGGCGCTGACGTGGGGCATGGACTTGCCGTGATTGCCACCTGCGGCCAGGAGAGCCTTGTAAACCCAGCRCTGGAGGAGTTGACCTGGTGTTTCCTTAGCACGTGCGGCACTTCTCGCCCCGGCCTCGTGGCACCAGCAACCCGGGCCGGGGGCCCTGTGCCCAACACAACCCTTTGCAGAYRGTCCAGACYGGCCAGACATGTAGGGAAGTCACCRAGGGGCGAAGAGGTTGTRGTCGGTTCTGTCTTGCTCTTGTGTTCTTGTTCTTTGCAGCTTCCTCTTTGGCATTGCAGTAACGGGAGGATGTGGTTGTCCAAGGAAGCCAGAGAGCTAAAACAGACACCAGAGAAGAGCCCTYCTGGAGGGTGCGTTTGAAGGGAGCAGCGATGGCCGTCTTGGAGAGGAAGAGCCCCGAGGGAGAGCCTGGGATGGCAGGAGAAACCGGGACCCTGGCGAGGGAGCAGAGCCGCACTGAGCACGTGGGGGCTGCTGAGGGAAGGCCCCGGCTCACGGGGCGTCCCGCGCGTTGCCCCTTCCCCCTTGGCTCCCGAGGCTGGTTCTGACGCTGTGTCCTGGGCAGATGGTGAATGAGTGAGATCATTTCCCAGGAAATCTCTTCCATGGCGAGTTGTTTATTTGGCAGCACGGCTGCTCCACGCACTCCTCTTCCTGGCTCGTTCATGCACGTGAGCACTGGTGATGCTGCTTTGATCTGCCCGGCTCCCCCCACTCCCCGGAGATGCCACCGGGAAGGCCCTCGGGCTGCCGCTGCTCCGGGCTCTGGAGCCTCCCGCGCGTCTCGGAGCCGCTGGTGCCAGCGGCAGGTTCCTGGAGCGATGCCCGCCCGCCCTGCGGCGCCACGAGGGGGTTTGTGCTTCCTCGGCCCCTCTCCGTGACAGCTGGAGCTTCCTCCTCCCGCTGCTTCCAGTGAATCCGTCGTCTCTCGTTCCTGGCGTCCTCCGTGGAAGATACATCCCCCTTTCCTGTCCGTTATGGAAGCGCTCCAGTCGCTCCAAGGCAGCTGTTGATTTTGTGATGGGCCGTTCCCGATGAGTCGAGATCTGAGGATTGCCCACTCAGGAGGGCAGTTGGACCTTCCCGTTTCTTCCTGTTCTTCCACCCGCAGGTTCAGAATCCCCCTGCAGAGCCGCGAGAAGCATCCTTCCCCTTTCCACAGGATGTGCTGGATGGGACTGCCTTAGGACACTTGTCCGTAACACGTGTCCATTGCGACGGGGTGGTTATTGGTGTTAAACAACTACCGGATCCGGACCGTTCCCACTTGGCTTTGCAGCCCTGGGCGCTCSTGGTGCGAGGCGCGCGGCTGAGTCACCGGCAGCGGCGGCTGGACTCGCGCCCGCTCCAGCGCGGCCTCGCAGGGGGTCCGGGACGGCCCCGCAGCTGCGGCTGCCTCCTCGCCCCGCGCGTCCCCTCGGGCCTCCCGCTCGAGGAGCTCGAGGCTGCGGCACGCCGAACCGCGCCCGGCCCCGCGCGCTCGGCCCCGGGCAGCCCTGCCCCGCGACCGGGAGCTGCTGCTGCTGCTTGCTGCTAATAAACCCCACCGCACCCGCACCAACCTCCCCTAGCCCGGGGCACGGGTGGAAACGTGTCGGGCCATTCAACTCCTCTGCTCGGAGCCGTGTGGAGATGGAGGACGCGCGATGGAGCCGCGCGGAAGGGCGGTCGCGTGCGGGCTCTCCCGGAGCATCTGCCYGTGCGGAAGGAGGCTGCTCCCGGTGGCTGCCCCGGGGCGGGCGCAGCTTCGCTCCCTGCTCCCRGCCCTATTCCCGGGCACAAAAGCGGCTCCCAGCTCGGTGCGCTCTCCGAAGCCCCGCACTGGCTGTGCCTTCCATGTGGGTCACTGAGAACCCTCAGAGGGACAATGGAAAGAGATGCTGCCCCCCGCGACTGGCCGGGGGGACAAGAAAGTGACCGGGAGGGCGCTGGTTGATGAGTTGGTTGGATAAACCATCTTGTGCTGGTGGCATGGGCCGGTGCTGGCAGGGCTTTCCCTGGGGGGTGCTCTGTGGTTGCCCCTGGCTCCTGTCCCCTCGTGATGCTCCATGTGGACTCTCATCCCTGCTGGTTCTCCAGGAGAGGTTCCCTGGGCAGCGCAGCGCGGTGTCACCTCCAGGTCTCCAACTCTTTTGTCTTCCCACTGCGGCTCCTTCTCCCTGCACTCCAGATCCCTGTACTTGGGACTCCGCAGCATCGAGGTCTGTAGCCTTTGAACTCCCTTCTCCTCCTCCTCCTCTGTGACGTCCTCGGGCTGAGGATGCTCGTGGTGGAGCTGGGGCATCTCCCGGGGCCTCTCGCTTTAAACCCATCCCCGTGGGCCCCTGTGTGGGACACGAGCGGCGTGAGCGGCTCCTTGCCAGCGGGGAAGCCGGGTCTCGTGGTGGAGGATAGGAGATGAGTCGAACACAAGAGCTGATAGATTCAAGTAAGTGCGAGTGGCCCCCGCCGCATAAAGCGGCCTTGTCCCGCCACAGGCCCGCTCTGTGCGGCGGGCGCAGCTGCGGGCACAATGCACGCTCCTCTCTCTCGCCCCGCTCGGCCTTCCGGGGGTTGTTTGCGTGCGAGCCGGGGCCCTGGCGCGGGTCTGGTCGGGGCGAGCTCTGCTCCAGCCCGAGCCCGCGGGCTGAACCCCAAGTGAAGCCCCCGGAYGCGTGTGGGTCTGGTTGAGTCCAGGGCGAACCCCGGCCCTGCCCGAGTCCAACGGGAGTTTTATCTGTTGTCCAGGCTGGATGCTGCAACCGAAGGAGCTGAGGGACCGCGAGCTCCGTGCAGGCGCTGTCCTGGGTGCCAGGGACCCCCYGCGGGACCAGCTGCCCTGCCCAAGGGAGGCGCACGCGCCCGGTGCAGCTCATGGAGCGTGTGGCGTGTTAGACCTCGAGCCGGGCGCTGAGCTCGGAGCAGTCTCAGGCACCTGTGAGGCCTCAGCCTGCGGGAGCCTTTATGAACGGGGCCTTCTTCCGTAAGCCCCTTCACGAGCTCAAGCCAAGTTCCCCTTTGCGTCCGTGCAGTAACTAAAACGAGGGGCGCTCGGGGCGGGCGCAGGCGCCGGGGGCCGTTCCATTGCCTTTACTTTTAGCGGCATCAGCAGGTGGAAGAGGAGGCAAAGCCCCCGTGCAGCCGCTCGCGGTGGAGGCCGCGGAGCCCCCGCGCACGYGGTGCCTCGAGGCCGCGTCGGAGCGGGGACGGGCGCCCCCCGGCCGCCCCCGCCCTGCACCGGGCGCCTCTCGAGTGGCGCTCGCACCACGAGTGGCGTCACGAGGCGGGGGACCCCGGCGGGGTCTGGGCCCTGCTCTGCACGGGGTCGGGAACAGCGCCGCTCGAGAGGCACGTCGTGGGAAGAGCCCCTTTGGAGCGCTGGGTTCTCGCCTGGCCCTGCCYGGGTGCTGCACCCGGGTGACTCCTCAGGCCGTTCCCGGGGTGTTTTGATGGGGACAAAGGGGTTTGGGGGGCTTCATGCTTGAAAAAGCCTTCCGGTCTAGCTGCGGTCCTCACCCACACAAGGCAAGGGGATTAATAGACAGGATCTTCATCCACCCACTTTTGGGCATGCGTAAAAATCCCTGTGGGTTGTTGTTTGTTTTATTTTGTTTTGTTTTGTTTTATTTTGCTTTATTTTGTTTTGTTYTATTYTRTTCTATTTTTTCCCTTCTGGCAGGGCTGGRATATTCCACCACTTCGCTAAGCTGTGTTCCTTTATCCGGCCAAACACCCGGCGGCCCCATCGCAGGGTATGCGGGGAAGGGCCCCAGCGGCTTCCACAGCCACTCCTACCGCCCCTGCGAAGCAGTTTGAGGCCCGTAAATACCTGTAAATACCTGGCCCCAGGGGAGGTTGTGGCGTGAACGGGCGGCCAGGGATGAGAATGGGAAGGGTGCCGGCGCTCCRAAGAGCCCGGGCACGCTCCACGTTCCTTYTCCCGGCGCTCCAAAGAGCCCGGGCACGCTCCACGTTCCTTCTCGTGCTGGTAACACCCTGCTGGTGGCACGGGCTTGTCTAGGCAGAAGCGATTTGTTCTTGGGAGTTCTATTCTCTTAGTGGTTTTTTTTTAATATATTTTTGGTATTTTTCAGGCATCTTCTGCACGAGCTCCTCAGACTTCTCCGAATCCCCTGTCCAATGCTGACAAGTAGGTGCTTATTAAAAGGGTTTGAAAGACTGGGCCTAAATCAAGCCGCGCGGCCGGGGCGGCTGCTCCGAGCCCGGTGCTCCCGGGCGGTTTCTCCCCGCCGCGCCCGTGGCCTCTCGCTCCRCGTTGCTCGGCCTCGTTTCCGCCGCTGCTCCCCCCGTGCAATTCGAGCCTATTTGTGCCTAAGTGGCTGGCACCAAGYAGCTCGAGTTCTAGCCAAGCACGCGTGAAAATAAAGCTGCAATCTGCCGCAAAGCAGGTTTTAAGAGGGAAACAAGTAGTTGGAAATAAACAAATTAGTGTAGGTCTGACAACAGGTTGAGCTCTGCACGCCGCGTCCAACAAAGCCGGCATCGTGGGAGGCGAATGCTGAGGGCAGAGGCAGCAGCTGGGGCTGTTCAGTGGCTCCGCAGGGAGAGGGTTTGGAGCGGAGGGAAGGGGGAAGCCCGKGCGGAGCGCGGTTCCGCAGAGGGGCAGGTTCCTGTGAGGCGTCCTTGGGCYGGCGTGTCCGGGAAGGAGCGCAGAGCCGTTGCCCCCCGAGCGGGGGCTGCGGGGGGCGCGTGATGCCGGGGCGGAGGGACGGGTCGGGGGCTGCCCCACGGCTGCTGCCTGGCCGCGTCACACACGCGTGGGGYAGGGAAGGCACCGTGGTGCTTGCCCTGGGCTAAAACACCAGCAGAACGGAGCAGAAGGTGACAAGCAGGCCTAAGTGACAGCAGCTCCATCCCAGAAACGGGCCCATTGGGCACAAGTGAACCCCCTTGCCCGTGGCTCCGGGGGTCCCTTCCTGAGATGCCTTGGAAAGCCGGGAGCTCCCCGTGCTCCGGAGCGGAGGACGGGCCCGCGCGGCGGCTCCGGCCCCGCGGCGGCTCCGGGTCCCTCTGCTCCACGGGTGGATCCGCCGCAGCGCCCGGCCCCATCGTCCGAGCCRTGTCCATCTACGCCCTTGGGGGCCCGCGCGTTCATCCTTCATTTCTGCATTCAAAGGGGACCGAGCTGAGCTCCCACCTCAGCGTCAGCCCTTCCCTCCGGAACCCACTTTTATTGCCTGCAAAGCAGGGTCGGGTTTCCCCTGGGTGCTAAAGAGATGCTGTCCAAGCAGGCRCGACGTTTCCACAAGAAAAAAACAAAGTGAATAAAATGGATTAAAAAAACAAATGAGAAATAAGTTAGCAGAAACGTCCTGTCCTCAGCGCAAACGGGATCTGGWTTCCGGCCGCCGAGCCTCGGGGCAGGGCAGCCCCGGGGCCTCCCGCGCGCTCGGGGACGGGGTCGGCGCCCCGGGGTGCTCCGAGCCGCCGGCCCCGGCGCTGGGGGCAGCTGGAGCTGGCGGAGCGGAGCGGGGCCGCGYGGGGGCCGCGCGCTGCTCGGCTGCTGCATATGCATGAAGGCGAACGCRAAGCCTCAACTTGCCAGGGAGGAGTATTTTTACCCTGGCTCCGTGTTAACGTTGGTAAAAATAGTCACAAATTAGTGCAGGAGGAGAAGGCGGATTTAGGGTTTGGGGTTTTTTTCCCTTGCTGTTGAAACCGAGCATCCAGTTCTGCGCTGGAGTTAACTCCTGCAGGCGTTAACGGCGCATGGGGTAAAGCAGCAGCAGATGCAATGCAGCTTCTACCTCCATCAAATAATTAGGACGGAAAGCTGCAGTTCAGTCATTATTATTTGTTGTTGTTATTAGAAAGGGGGGAGAGGGTGTTCCGGTGGGGGGGCGGCAGGGTGGGYGCCTGCACCGGGAGCCGTGCGCGGTGCAGCCGGGAGCACGGCACTGGTGGGAGGGACCCGTAGAGATGACCCCGTGCAGCCCCCTGCCCCAGCAGGGACACGGGGCACAGGGGGGCACCCACGCGGGTTGGGAAGGTCTCCGGAGCAGSAGCCTCCACAGCCTCTCTGGGCRGCCTGTTCCAGGGCTCCGGCACCYTCACAGCCAAGGAGTTCCYCCTCACATGGACATGGAGCCTCCTGGGTTTCAACTTGCACCCGCTACCCCTGGTCCTGTCACTGGCCACCAGGGGGAAGAGTTTGGCCCCCTCCTCTTTACCAACCTCAGGTATCTGTGTGTGACGCCCGCCCGCCCGCAGCCCCTGGGAGGGGCAGACTCYGTGACGGGATACGGACCAGACACCCACCCAGGAGCACCCATGGCGAGAGCAGCGCGGGCCGGGGACGTGGCAGGGTCTGGGGACGTGGCGGGCCGTTGCTCCCATTGCAGCCCGTCCCCTGCCACCAGCGGGAATCCGGAGCCCCRAGCACCACGGCGCAGGTGGGAAGGGCCCCGGGAGGGCTCCAGTCCCACCCCTCACCCTGTTGCGCAGGGCTCTGGCYTCGAGGACCTCCAAGGAGGGACTCTCGGCAGCGGTGACGTCCCTGCGGTGGAAAGGGACCGTGAYAGAAGCAGCCCGTGCAGAAACACGCTCCGTGCCATCCCCCTCCTTGGACACAGACAGAGGGGACCTGTCTCGTGGCAGGAAAGTGAAGACCTCTGGGCGCAGAGGACTGGCTGGTGTGAGGAGGCACCCGAAGGACGGGAGGAAACCGAACCGGGAAGTTCTGCTCCTKAAGTCCTGATGCCGCAGCCCGGAGGCAGGGGGTATGAACGTGGGGGYGACGCCATAAACCACCCTGGCTGTGAGGGGGAACCTTCTGTTTAGGAGCTAAACCTGGCGTGCGGGGGAACGCGGTGCCCAGTGATTAATTGGGAACCTGCTCCTGCTGCTGGGAGCCCGAACCGGCTGCGCTTGGGCCTGCCCAGACCCAAGGCGGCCCCCAGGGCCCGAACAGGAACCGCGCGCGGGAACGCGCCCCTTCCCGCGCTTTGCGCCCGAGAGGGGCGTGGCTCAACGAGACCACGCCCCCGGACCGTATTGGTGCCGTGAGGGGGCGTGGCATAATAAGACCACGCCACGCCCACCTCGACGGGGGGCGTGGCGAGGAGCGTGACGTAGCGCGGGGCGGGAAGGGGCGGGAGGAGATGGG
>PTEX01000221.1:285670-489039 GCA_003342815.1 Eudromia elegans | reverse complement strand
CGGACAGCGGCGTCCCGGAGCACGGGGCTCCTCAGGTGGAGGGATCGGGGGAGGCCAAGAGGCTCCATTTTGAGAGTGAAACATCCCTGCCTCTCCCCCTCCCCGCTTGCCCTTCCCAGGCGGCTTTAACAAGTTCCAGACGGAATATTCGGAGCATTGTGAGACCAACCTCGACAGCTCCTCGCCCAGCAACTCCCCCCCCGCGTCCGTGCTCGGCCTGGGAGGGCTGCGGATAAGCTCCGACTGCTCGGACGGCGAATCCGACCGGGAACCCAGCAGCGCCACCGAGTCGGACGGGAGCCCCATTCCCAACAATCAGCCTGCCTTCCCAGTGCAGATCCTGCCCTACCTGTACCTGGGCTGTGCCAAAGATTCCACCAACCTGGACGTCCTGGGCAAATACGGCATCAAGTACATCCTGAACGTGACTCCCAACCTGCCCAACATGTTCGAGCACGACGGCGAGTTCAAGTACAAGCAGATCCCCATCTCGGATCACTGGAGCCAGAACCTCTCGCAGTTCTTCCCCGAGGCCATTGCTTTCATTGGTAGGTACTCGGCAGAGCGGCCCTTTCCAGGCTCGCTGCTCGCTCGGGAATGCAGCGAGCCGCTTCCCGAGTGGTTCCCGCTCCCCGGCGTGACCTGTCTGTGGCCCTGCCACCCTTGCGAGGTGGCAGCCCCGGAGAGCTGGTCCAGAACCTCCCCTCGCAAAAGCTCAGCCCTTCCTAAAGCCTCTCGGTCGAGGTCCCTGGGACCGGTGGCCGTGGTGGCGAGCTGGGCCCGGCCCCCAGCACATCCTGCCCTTTTGGGGGGATTTTCCCGTGTGTGGAGCAGCTGAAGGTGGAGGACTTTGCTTGCTTTCCTCGGAGAAGGGAGCGGTGATGGGAGCTGTGTTACTGCAGCTGGTGCCAGCGGCTCCTCAGCCCCAGCTGGGGGGAAATCTGGGGGAAGGGGGAGTCTTTTCCTGAGGGAATATGCTAGTCTGGCTAGGATCCTGCTGTGAGTCCCCCCCGGTGTAGCTAACTCCTTGTATGGATACTGCTCCAAAGGTAAGTACCAACACAGCGAGCTGGTGATTATAATTACATTGTAGAGCTAAGCTGGCAAAATCGCTGTGCCGACCRCCCTTGAGACGGTTCCGAGCGCCTGAAGGGCCTTGGAGGGAGCAGGGAGGCAGCTCTGTCCTTTTCCCTTTACCCCAGGTTCGCGTTATCTGGGAGCTGGGCTGCCTGTCCCACGCGCAGCGCGTGTCGGGCCGCGCAGAGGTGGCGGCTGCCGGCCGGTGATCGCAATTAGCCGAACGGGTTGTGATTTATGGGGGCGAAGGGTGCGGGAAGCTGCTGCCCCTCGGCTCCYGACAGCCCCGGGGCTGGTACCTGCCTCAAGAGGCACTGACGGGCGTGAAGGAGAAGGGACCTCCGGCCTTCACACTGAAATCTCTGCAGCACGTTTGGAGGCTCCTTTGCTGCTGAGGCTCCTCACCCAGCTGTGTTCACTCACTCTGTTTTTTTAAGGCTGAAATGTCTGGTTTTCAGCTCAGAGTCCAGTCCTCGCAGGCTCTGTTTTCTCCCCCTTTCTCTCCTCTAATAACGTGGTTCTTGCTGGAAGCCTCTGCTCCGGCGTGGTGGCGGGGCCCGTCCCGCATCCAGCCCGCACTCGGAGCGTGCGGCYGCAGGCCGGTCCCTGCGGAGCGGAGCGCTCCGCTCAGCGCTCGCCCTTCCCTTCCCGCAGGAAGGGAGCATTACCTCACTGCAAAGCCGAACGCCGAGCACGGAGCGTAGGTCACGTGCACCACAAAAACCATCTCAGAGAAACGCTGAGCGGGGAGAGACGACGGGGAGGGCCGTGCAAGCCGGCGGGCGATTGTCCATTGTCCTGGAAAGCCGTGCCCGGCATGGGAGGCTGGGGCTGAGAACCTGCTGTGGCCGGGCTCTGAACTTCCCTTCCTTGCCCTTGCCGTGTTCGGGGTGTCTCTGAGCTCTGCCCTCCCCAYGCTGCTCCCACCACTGTCTCGAGTGGCACGGTATGCTTGTGCACACTCAGTGTTGTGTCCCTCCTTCAGCGCCGAGTGCCCATTCCTAAAGGGAGCGTGCCGCTCTGGCCGCGAGGAGCAGGACAAGGATGTGTGTGTGCGCTCCTCCGTCGGGCGCAAGGGAGGGGAGCCTTGGGAGCTGCTCCCGGGCGAGGTTTTTGTGGCGCGGGCTGCGTTGCTCCGCTCTGCGCCCGTTCATTGGGAGCTGCTCCTCCAGCACAAACGTTTGCTTGTAGGGAAGCGCTGCTTTGGAGGCTGTTGTCCCCTGGCGTGTGGGGACAACCGCTTAATGAGCATTGTGGCGCGTGAGGTGCTCCGTGGAGCTGCTGTCCCCAGCCTGCTGCCCCTTGCCAGGGACCCTCCGTGCCGAGAGGCAGAGCGATCCCCGGGCAGGGAGGCCTTGCTAGGCCTGGTTGATGCTTCTGGAGCGTGCAGAGCACGGGGTGCTTGTCCTTCCCATACAGCATGCGTGGCATTCCCRGCACACCAGGACTCCCTCGGGACTCCTTTGGGAGGGATGCGATGCTGGAGGATGCGGCGTGGTGTCACTGGGAGCACTGGATGCAGTCCTGGCACTCGTCCTGGTGCTTTAAAYGTGCAGCTGCCACCTGGCCCTGCTCCAAAGCCTTGCATTTTGGGTATGGAATAATGGACTCCCCCTTCCCTTGTCCTCTTTCAGATGAGGCCCGTTCCAAGAAGTGTGGGATCCTGGTTCACTGCCTCGCCGGCATCAGCCGCTCCGTAACAGTAACTGTTGCCTACTTGATGCAAAAACTCAACCTGTCCCTGAACGATGCCTATGACTTTGTGAAAAGGAAAAAATCCAACATCTCCCCAAACTTTAACTTCATGGGCCAGCTCCTGGACTTTGAGAGGACTCTGGGACTCAACAGCCCSTGCGACAACCGCTCCCCCAGCGAGCAGCTGTACTTCACCACCCCCACCAACCACAACCTCTTCCAGCTCAACACCCTGGAGTCCACATGAAGGGGRCGTCGCGTGGTCGGGGACCTCGAGCATCGAAGCGCTTCTCTTGAGCATTTCAGCTATTACAAAAGCGTCTGTCTTGCCAGGCAGCTCTGGAAGAACTGGCTTCCCTGAGCAGAGGTGTCTGATTGCTGCTTTCCGAAGGCGGACGCCGTGCGCTCGTATCCCGGTGCGGAGCGGAGAGCTGGTCCTTCGGCGGGGGTTATTCAACACGGGCGGCGTTGCGGCGTTCTCCGCGCGGCTGGTACCGGCAATAACCGCTTTCCTAGGTGCATTGGGACCCTCGGCGCATGCGCGCGCGTCGAGAGCTACCGGGGGTAGCTTGCTGTGGAGAGAGAGGAGATTTATGCACTTGGAAACCCTGAACAAGAGGTGTCGGCCCAAGACTGTTTTAAAACCCAAGTTTACTTTTATTTTTGATTTTAAAGAAAAGAGAAATCTTACTCGAGCTTTGGGTTCAAACTCTTTTTAAATATGTAAGTTCCTGACTGTTTGTACAGAYGAGGTTGCAAAACCAGTATTTTATTCTGTTTCTCGTTTGATCACGTATTATTTTTTTTAATCAAATGTTTATATTGACCAAATGCATTTTGCACACTTTGTGAAGCCTTGGTATGTCCTGGCGTATTCCTGGGTACTTCAGAGAGAGATACATGCTGCTGCTGTTGTTGTTAGCATCTGGTAGGAAAGCTTTCTTAGGTGTGAAGGCCAGTTGGGCTTAAAGGCAACCCCTTCCCCACGCCTGCGCTCACAATCACAACCTCTGCACTGATCCAGCCAAGGTGACTAAGGCACAAGCGTTTTCTTGAGGCCGCCCCTGCCAAAAACACTGTTTGCTGTTGCCAGAGGTAAAGCTCCCGTAGCCTGCGGAGTTGGTAGGAGCATGTCTGAGCCGAGCACGCGTTCTCCGCTGCCTCTTGCCTGACTTAATGTCATCCAGCTGGCCTGAAATCATTCCAGCTTCCGAAGCAAAGGAAGCATTTGCGATGCTGGCGTCCCCTCTTGCACGCTCGATTCCTTCCCACGTGCGGGCTGGGGGCTGCGGCAGAGGGAAAACCCAGCGGGAGCCCGGAGCGGAGCGAGGGCTGTGGGGCAGGCCTGACCCACCACGCGTGGCGAGGGGGTGAGGAGATGTGGAAATAACAAGAGCGTTGTAACAGAATTTTTATATACATATATATAAATATATATATATTAACTGGCAGAATCTGAGATGATCGGAGCTTTCAACAGAGGTTCTAATTTTTTCCTTTTTCCTCTTTCGAATAACTTTATGCCGTGCCTTCTATTCTGAGAAGACTTGTTTATATTTCTGGCTAGCGCTTGGCAAACACCTTGTACCAAGCCGGGAGGGGGAGGAAGTGGTAATAATTTATGGGAGGAGGGCAGAACGGATTTGGAGGTTTCTTTATTGGCTGCAATGTAGTCCCTCCTTTCTCCCCCCTCCCTGTCCACTTTAACTCTCATGTAACCGAAAAAAAAAAAAGCCACGGATTTTTTCTAAATATCCATTTTTTTGTACTTTTTTCAAAAAAAGGAGAAAAAAATAATAAAAAAACCCAGTCTTCTGGAGGAATGTTTGACGCTGTCACATCCTGAAACTGTTCTTTATTTGTTAAAGATATTACCAGAATGTTRGAATGAGCTTTTTTCTGGTTCTGTTTGTTCGTTTGTTCATTGTTGGGTTTTGTTTGCAGCAATGTTTGGATCGTGGGTCACTGGAAGGGAGAATGGGTGTAAGTATGGCTGGTGTAAGTGGGCAAACTGCGATTATCCTAATTGCATCTTACCTCATGGAGGAATTTATTTTTTCAGGGATTTTTTTGGCAGTGCATCTGTATTGCATTACAGCTAAGCTGGTTTGTAAAGGCTTCCTGTGCTCTTAGTGGTCTTTCTTCTTTAAAGTTTTTAAAAAATGGAAAAAAAAACTCCAAGATGCGTCTTCTGGATAGTTCAGCTGAGAGCTTGTCAGTGAGGAGTGGTTCTGCTTTCTGAGTTATGAAGGAAAATTAGTGACCCTACGTATACTGATCCAATATTGGGACTTTGTTTATATTGCAAATAAATATTATTTTTTCTTTAAAGATGTTTGTCAGATGCTTGTCTAGCCTCTGTCTGCATAAGGGCATGCTCTTTTCTTATCCCCATCACTTTTTTTTTTTCTTTTATGGTCAGGTACTGCTCTTGGGTGACTGTGAGCGGCGTTTGCTGGGCYGTGTTGAAATGTGGTGTTTGGTTTCATGCGCAGCCTCATTTTTAAGACCYGTGCTAAAAGGGAGAGGGGGAGTTGGGGGGCGGGGAGGACTGGGGCAGTGGGTGAAGCAGGGACCAAGGAAGAGCTCGGGCGTGGGGCCAGCTCTGAGCCCCAGCCCTCCTGCTCCAAGCAGGGCTGCCTGGGGATGCTGCTGCTCGCTGCTGAGGCCTGCGTGGCCTTGCCACAACCCCTGTAGTAGGAGAGGAGCCGGTTGTGGCCTTGCAAGGCCACCAGTGACTCCTCCTGCAGGTCCTGGAGAGCAGGAGGGCTCCTTCAAGGCACTGTCCCTGCTCAGGAGCAGGTAGAGAGAAACTTGTCCTGGCTCTTGGGGCTCGTCTGGGGTAGGGCTGGGTTACCTKAGCTGCTGGAGCTGTGTCCATGTCCCCTCTGATCCCAGCTGTGCAGCACTGAGCTAACCCAGGTGAAGRAAGTCCCTAAGGATGTTTTGCGAGGGGGTTGTGGTGGCCCTGTTTTCCTCCTGCCTCGTTTAATTCAAAGAGCAAGAAATGGAGTATCTTCTTCCAAGGTTTTTGTCTGATTCCTCTAAGGCTGTGCACACGTGCGTGGATTTTTGTCTTTGGAATCCCACCGCCTGGGCCAGGAGGACTGCTAGCTTTATCCTAGGAAGGGCTCTGATGGAGAGGCGCCGCATCCACCACGGCGCAGGGACAGCCAGCCAGAGACCGGAGCAGGAGACGAGCCAGCGTGCGCGAGCCAGGATTTGCTTGTTTACTCCCAAACCGCATGGTGGGACTCTGTATTTTGATTTAGAGGCCTGTTTGCAGCTCAACAAACAAAAATCTACCTGGCACAAGGGGAAAAGAAGTATATTTTTTGTTTCTTCCTTTCTTTACATGGTGGAGTAGCTCTTGAGGAAGATGGGCACCTGTGCCRGAGCGGGGCTCTGCATGGAAGGTGGGCAGTGGTGTTTGCTTCCATCTGCCCCCTCTTGCAGCTTCCTGCCGAGGGCTGCAATAGGATGTCAGGAGGCAGTCGGGGGTGTGGGTGTATCCTGCGCCGCGCTGCTCGGCGTGGGGCGCCTTGGGAGACCTCGCGTCCTCTGGACTAATCCCGCGAGGAGGCAAGAACGGACMCAGGGCAAGGGGCAGCGCTAGCGGGATCAGGTAAGCGTGCACGTGCGTATACAGGGCGAGGGCTCTGCCTGTGGTCCCTTTGAGGGGTGGCCACGAGCCAAGCGCCAGGGCTGAGCGAGCGAGCTGGGTTYGCTGAGCATGGTGGAACCCACCAGGGAGCCGCCGCTCCCGCGGGCGGCGGGGGAGGCTCCYCGGCTGCCCCGTTGACTCCCCACAAGCCCTGGTGCGATGCTCTGCGCTGAGCGAGCTGCCACCGCCGCGCGGTCSCTCGCGGTGCCGCCGGCCCTCGGGGCACAGCAGCGGGAGCCTCTTCACGTCCCCGCCGAGGACTTTGGCCTCTCCAGTTTCCAGCGGCTCGAGGGGCTGCAGCTTGGTGCTTTCCCAGGGTTTCTGCCTCGGTTTCAAGCCCCAGCGAAACCACAAAGTTGGTAACACAGGCAGGGTTAAACCGCGGCCGTCGCCTGCTGGGAAGTCCATGCGGCTGAGGGCTGGCCCAGGTTGTCAGGAGCAGAATCCATGCCTTGTTGGGGAGGCCGACGGTTCTTGTCCTTCCCTCCCTTGCCGTGTTTTACCATATCTGTAGCTCCAGTCTGSGCAGCCGGGCCCCGACTCGAGGCCGGGAGGGCCCACGAGACRTCCGGGGATGCCGTCAGCGATGGGGGCCGAGCAAGCAGGACGGGGCGCRGGGAAGGGATTCGGCGCTGCCCGGAGCGCTTCCCCCTCGCCCCGTATTCCCTGGCCTTCTCCTTGGGGCCGGGGCCTCGAGACGCCCGCCCAGGCCTGTGGTGCCGGCTCCCTTCCGCCATCCCTGTGGTGCCGGCTCCCTCCCGCCATGGCCCCGCGGTGCCGGCTCCCTCCCGCCATAGCGAGCAGGGCCCGCGGCAACCGCGTCACCCGCGTCACTCGTGGGTTGTCGGTATTTTCTTTTTTTATCCCCCGTGTGAGCAGATCGGGCTATTTGCAGCCTCGCAGAGGCATCTAAATAGCGCAGCTGATCACCGCGTTCCTGTATTTATAGGCGGCCATAGCCGTGCTCTGGGCGCTCACACAGCGGGTGCGCAGGGCTGTCCCCACTCGCCTGTCCCCGCGCAGCCGCCGGCCCTTCCTCTCGGCGCCTCCCGAGGTCCYGTCGAGGGCAGCGTGGCAGGAGGCCGGCACGGAGAGCCAGGAGAGACGCGGCCCTGCTCCATGGCTCGAGCTTGGGAACGGGCTGCGGGATGGCGGCCGCTCCCTCACAGGGCGCCGCGCGGCAGCCATTTTGTTGCCYGCCGGTCGCGGCGCGCCTGTCCTGACATGGCGGCTGCCGCGCGTGCGGAGGGAACGTGCTGTAGGAAGCGGCGCCCCGTACGTCGYGCCCCCCTTCCCGCAGCCTCGCCGTGGCTCCGAGCGCTCGCCTACCCCTCAGCGCGCCCTACGCGCAGCCGGGCCGGGCACGCGGAGCAGGGGCAGGGTGGCCCTGGTGGCGGCGGCCGCGCGTGTCCTCGGCGGCAGCGCCGGGCCCGGCGGCCTCGTGGACCGCGAGGAGCCGCCGCGCGATCCCGATGCCCGCGGGCCGCTCCTGGCAGCGCCGCRCTCCGGCCGGGCCGGGTCTCGGAGCTGTTTTCGCGTTGGGAGCCGGRTCAGGAAGGAAGCTGCGGTTGGGCTTTGATGGCGCCGTCGAGGGCCGGGCGTTAATTAGGGCTTGGGAATTAGTCGCGGTGCAGGTGCAGCGCCTGGTGCGCGGGGCCGCGTCTGCTGGGGCTCCCCGCGCTGCCCGGGGCCAGGCCAGCCCGGCGGGGCCCTTCCCAGCCTTTATTTCTCCATTCCAATGACCGTGTGTGGCTTTGTTTTATTTTAGCTTTTGCATTGCCCTTGTGTGACTTCCCTGTCTGCTTTCCGTCCCCTCAGGTGCTGACGATGGAGGTGGGAGCCGCTCCGGAGGAGATGTGGCCTTCTTGCCGCATCCCGAATCCCGGCTCCATCCCGTTGGGAGCTGAGCCCCATCCCGCTGTGCCGGGCGTTTAGCTCCTCGCTGCTCGGTGCCACGTGGTGCTCCACAGCACCCTAAGGAGTGAGGAGGGCCCGGGCTGGCGAGGAGACCAGGTACGAGTCGGGGGAGAGGAATCCAGACAGATTTATTTATTTTTCTGCCTGCTTTCCCCGGAGAAACATCTGGCTTATGCAAAGCCATTTGCTGGGTTTCTCGCTGCTTTATTTGGGTAGCTCGGAAAATCTCTGTGTTCAGACACTCCGCTCTTCTCATCTCCCATYGCTGCCTCAAGGGCAGATTCTTTGTGATTTGGGGTTTGGCTTTTATGAAGTTTACTCTGCCTCTGATCTGTGTTGTCTCTGGGTTTTTTTGTTGGTGAGGCCTGGCTCTGGTTTGCTTCTGGTCTGGCCTTTTCTCCCATCTGCGAGGTGCTGATCTGTTGGCGCTAGACCCCGCACCGAGTGTGAYGGAGGAGACTGGTGCCTTGGTGGGACCCTGCTCACGCATCAGCTGTTGGTGAGAACACGGGGCTGGAGAGAAGCTGAGCGCCCAYGAGAGCCCGGGCAGAGCAGCACCGGGTCTGCCCCCTGCACACGAGGTTGTCCTCAGCCTCTGGRTGCCCCGGCCCCCGATGGAGCGGGGCCTCCTCGCTGTCAGCCTCCCTCTCCCTGTCACCCTGCCCGTGCTCCAGGCGTGCTCCAGGCTCGGCTCCCGTTCGGGCTGCTGCCTTTGAATGAATGATGCCGCGCTGGAGGTTCCAGCAGGCTCCTGCCTGTCTTGGCCCTGCGTCCATTTGGCAGAAAGCTAGAGAGCTGTTCGGGAAGCTGTTTTTTAACATGAAGCTTCACTATTCATTCCCCAAATAGCTTTCCCTCTCATTGGATAACTTCTTCCTGCCAGGACAGTCCAAGCCTGTTCTGACAGGCGGCTTATCTGCCCCGCAGCTCTTGCTGCTTCCTCTGTCTGTCCTTTGTGTGGGAGGTGTTTTGTCTTTCCAAACTTCTGCTGACTTCAATGGGCGCTTGCTTGTGCCCAAACATGCACTGATAGTGCAGTTCRGTGCTGAAATTCCCTGCTGGGTTTTATTTATGTCCTTGCAGCGTGTTTTTCTTTGCAAAGGGAAGTACCCGAGCAGTCTGGGGGAGGGCAGGAGGGTTGTTGTTGAAGACCAGGGAAGCAGCCGTTCTCTCTGGCCCCGTCTGCCTCCATCCAGTGAGCTTGAGAGCAGAGCGTGGCCAAGGCACCGCTGTTGAGGAGCAGCAGCCCAATAAGGGTCCAAATAAATCACTGTCCTGATCCTAGGACAGGGTCCGTACCCTTCCTAGGGCAGCTCTATCAGTCTGGGACGTGCTGCCTCCTCCTGCTCCTCTAGACTGAACTTGCTGGGCCCCTCRCGGGTAAGAGGGAGGATGGTCCCGTTGGAGAGGTGTCTGCACTGTGGATGGTGCTTCTGCAGCCTTCGTGGCACCTGAGAAAGCTCTTGCTGCTGCCACGCTGTTGGTTGAYATGGTCACCCATTCGCTGAGCCTGCAGAAACACTCGGTGCATTGAGATGGACTGGGCTGCAGTTGCTCCTCTGGAGAGCCAYGGCCAAGCAACACTGGCCACTAAGACCCCCGTTTTCCAGGGGAGAGACCTGTGCCATCACCTGGCTTTGGCGAGGGRGTTAGTGTCGAGTTGTACAAGGAGGATTTCCTCTGCCTCAGTGTTAAAATCCAAGCCCTAATGTCTGAGAAGCCAGAATAACTCCCAGCTGAGAGCAGCTAGGAACGAAACTCTGGATGCAGGTGAGTTCTTCTGAATCACCAGAAGTGCTGTGGGCCGGTCCCTTGTGGCAGTAGGTGTCATTTTGTCTGCTGAGCTCTCCCCTGTCAGGACTGAGGGATACATCCCATCCGCCGTGCAATGCCRCCGTGGGCCTGGTGCTGCTGCTTGTGCAACAGAGGCCCGGGGATGTTTGTAGGTCAGAGATGGGAGCAGGACTCACGGGTGCTATTATTTAATTGCATTCCAACAGCAGCGAAAGCAGCAGTAGCAAGAGCAATAAACAAATTATAATCTATATTATGAAGCTGACAAGTGCCACCCACTCATTACCTGTCTTTAACCGCTCTCATTACTGCCCTGGCCTTGTGGGAACTGATCTTGCTTCCCAGTGTCCAACTTGTTCACTTAATATCCTTATCTAAAGCRATCAGCCACTCCCTCTGAAAGGAGAGGAAGGTGCTTTTCCTCAGGACGGTTCTCTGGGCATGGAGACGTGGGCGCTGCGGGTGGAGGAGGCTAAAGCAACACCTCCCAAAAGGATGGCGTGGTCAGGGATGCAGACTGGAGTCTGCRGCTGAAACCGCAGGGCCAGTTTGGAGGGGTGGTGGCAAGAGAGAAGCCTGTCACAAAGGGCAGGTGCTGAACCCTGAGGACTGAGGAACGGCTCCAGCAAAGGGTTCTTGGGAAGACCCASAGGTTTTCTCCCCCATGGTTTGGGAGCAAGCTGGGTTGCTGAGTGATGAGTTGTCTTTGTGGCTGCAGCAAGGCCTGGGCCCCGCAGGGGGAAGTCCTGGTGTTGTTTCTGTGGTGACCTGTGCCCAAAAGCTTTTGAGCTCCAGTGTTTACGTGTAGTGATGTAGCAAGTGGCTGGAGCCCAGGAAGGCGTTTGTGGTGGAACTTGGCTGCACGCTCGCCGTGTCCTTGCATCCTTCTGCAGGTGCTGCTGTCAGCTGGCCCTGGAGACAGGACACGCGGCATGGCAGGAGCAGAAGATCTCCCAAGGTTGTTGTACATCTGCCCCCACAAGGACCCCCGTGAGAGCTGGAGGGCAGCAGTGCACCCCTGCATGCGGCCATGGGGGCAGCCAAGGCGAGGAGAAAGCCTGTGGGGCAGCAGAAACACCCTAAGGCTTTGTTCTTCAGCAGCTCCCTTGCTCGGAAATCAGCATTTTCCTTTGGTGGWGGGAGGCCGTGCTGATGGACGGACCCGCTCCTCCCGCTGAGGAGCATTGCAGGCAAGGCACCGATTCCCCAAACATTCTCCTCCACCCACCTCTGTTTTCCCAACACTCCTTAAGTACCATGCTCTGGTTAAGCAGGACCGGACAGCACCGGGATGTAGCTGACTGGGCCTGAGGGGCTCACCCTGCCCTTGGAGACCGTGTGGGCTACTTTATCCATGGCCACAGTGGGGTGGGASACTGTGTGGGAGCCTAAAAGAGACGGCTTCCTAATGTCGCTGTTGATCAAATGGCCCTGTAAGTCTTCTGATCTGTGTGAAGATAAGTTTTAACAAGGACTCTCTCCTAATCCTCATTATCCTCTGTTGGCGCTTTCCTGCCCACATACAGTAGATATTCCCTATCAACAGGGAGTAASCTCTAGAGAAGATAGGATCAGATTCCCAGGAACCAGAGGCTGTAGTAAGAGAGGGAAGAATGAGGAAACTGTCCTAATTTGAGGCTAATCTTTTAAACACAGGGCTGGATACAGACAATAGCAAGAGAAACGCCAGGAGAAACGCTTCAGGATTTAGCGAGAGAAAGATCCTCTTTTGCCAGGAGTAGCCCTAATTTTAACTTGCCATGTGGCAGAACTGCTGTTTGATCTCAGCTGCCACGGGGGGAAGAGGCAGGTGCTGCCTTGTGCCTTCAGGGGAGGTGCAGCCTGAGAAAAGGCCCAGGAAAAGCTGCTTAAAGAGCCATTTTCAACRTCACTCCAAAACACTAATATAATTTAAGCTGTAGTGTGTGAATGTAGTGCTTTCTTCCTCATCCTCAGCAGGATGAGAGCYCGAGCTTGGGGCAAACCAAACCTCTGAGTGGGGTGCGTGGGGTCCTTACTGTGGAGCTGCTATTCCAGCACCATCCCATCTCCATATAAATGAGCACAGTGCAACAAGGTGTGGACACCGGTTGCTCATCCCCACCCTGGGGGTGGTGTTGCAAGTTCCTGGAAAATGCCGTCATGTCCTTGCGGGTTTGGACTCGTCTGGCTCTTTACCATCCAGCTTGCTCGCAGGAGCCCACTGGGGTTGATACCTGCTGGTTTATTGACTGCCCAGGGCCGGGCTGCTTCCTGCTGCTTCCTTGGGAATGCTTAGGGGCYGTGTCTTGGACCAAGCTTATGAAGCTGAGGCGATGTACAGGGTCTCTGCYGCTTCTTGGGAGCCTCCTGCGCCTTTCAGGCAGTCCAGCTTGGACAGGAGACCTCCCCAGGCACCGTGCAGCGTTTCCCTGTGCTCCCTGGCAGCTTGAGCGTATCTGCATCATGGTTTTCACTGCCCTTTCTGGAAACGTCAGCTCTGGTGCCCCYCGGTCACTGCGGAAACCCCGAGCTTGGGGGTTTCTGCTGGGTTCCCCTCGGCAGCCGCCCTGCTTTGCACAGGAGGGGGTTTCTGGGCTGTGCTCAGTTAGAAGTTACCTGGACAAAAATATGAAGCAAAAAGCAAGGCCCAAGAGCACCCAGCAGGTTCTAGTTGCCTGCCCTCGGATCTTCCTAGTGAACAGAGCCAAACTGTGACCGGAGAGCGCTGCCTTCCTCCAGCCTGTGCATCTAAACAAAACTTGGGGTGCCTGGCTCGAAAATACAGGCTGAGAACCGGGCTGGGTAGGTGCTGTTCTCTTCCCTCCAYGTTCTTGCACTGCCCCAGTCACCAAGGACGGGCTCCTAGCGAGCACCTCGGTGACACGGCTCTTGTTTGCAATAACAAGCTGGCAAGTCCTGGCTCCGTATTTATTTTTTGGTGACGGTTTTTATCGTGTTTCCTGCAGACACGCACTGAGAGGAACTGGTGGTTCTGCTGTTGACGTGCCTTTCTGATAAAAACATGCAGAAAAGGCTTCATTTCGGAGCCACGCTCCTTTAAGAGCCCACGGCAGGCATGGAAGGTCTGCAGAGGGAGTATCAATCGGTGTGACGTACCAGAAAAGGAAATGTTTAACTTTTTTGTTTATGGCCAGTAGATCTCCGTGAAGCCTGCAGCAACAAAAACCCTAGAAGGGAGCAGCCCGTGATGGAAAATCCAGCAGTGTGTCCTGTATCCCGATGCCCTGTGTAGTATCTGAAATATCCATTTAGCAGAAAAAGTACTTCAAAATCCTAGCGTTTCTGCACTGCTAAAACTCCGCTTCTTCCCTGTCTCCTGTGCATCCCGGGGGACATGAGTGGGACGGATCCCTCCGGAGGTGCAGCGGGCGCTTCCCCAGGGCCGGGTCTGCGCTAGGATGTGTGGTYGGTTACATGAACATCCTGGGCAAGGCAGAAGGTGGCCAAGACTTTGGTGTCCTGAGCGTTAAACTTGTCTCCCTACCTGTGCTGGGTGTCTGAGGGTCTGTTGTGTTCCTTATGTGGTTCCCTGGGGCCCGAGGGAAGCGAGGTCAGGAACGGGAGCTGGTGGGTGTCCCCYTGCTCGCCTGGCTGCCCATGGAGGGGAAGGCTCTGTTGGGAGAGTTCCCTTTGGTGCTGGTCCCGTTGTGGGAAGCGCTCCGTGCTGCAGCAGCCAGCGCGGGCGCTGCTGCTCTGACGCCGCCGGTGCCGGCCCTCCCCGGCGGTGCAGGGGCACCATTGGGCTCCCGGGCAGCAATTAGGCCTTGGGCAGTACCTCTGAGTCAGCTAATACGTCTGGGTGGTGCCTTGGCGCATTTCCGATGGCAAATCCTTCCTTTGTGAGCCTCATGTTCCTGCATTCTCCCCTGACATCCYGACTGCTCCGCCTGGAAACCTGATCAAAAGCCTGTGGTGATATCAAAGGGAGGCTTCCCATTGAATTCCCTGGGTTTCCCGTGCTCCACTAAACCTGCGGACTGTCCCAGGCAGTTCCTTTGATGCCCCTTTTCCYAAGTGGATGAAATAATTATGACTTCTGTGTGGCAGGCTAATAGTCTAAAGGCTTTAGTCAGGCCTATTAGCAGCAACTGTGTTTTAATGAAAAATGTTTGGGTAAATCCTTCTGAATTGCAGCCCTAATTACTCTGCAGCCTGATGTGCAGCCATTGCAAAGCTAATAGGATCACCTGCATCCAGTTAATGAGTCCTCTGTTACTGCTTGGCTGTGACTCACAAGATGGGTAGTGTTTCCTCTGCTCTCCCCTGCCCTGCTCCATTCTTGGGGGAATATTTATGCTCTGGATCCCTAAAGGTAAGGGGACAGGGGAACTAATCTGTACTTTGAATGAATTAACTTCAATATATGTATATTCTTCTTCTCATTATTTGCAGGGAGTGTGTGGATCAAGAGCCTCTGTTTTTTGTTGTGGGCTCCAAGTGAGTTCATTCAAAAACGCCTCCGACAGATGCTGCCGCCAGTGGCTCTTTCCAGGCCTCCCTGCTGGTTTTGGTGAGAAATCTCCACAGTTCAGTCTTCTCCTTCCCCAGCAGGAGTTTGCGTCTGTGTTGCAGAACAGAGCTGGATAAAGCGCATTTCCCCCCAGCTGGCGTTTAAAGGTAATTTGTCCTGTAGCAGGACAAGGAAAAAGTGCTGTTGGTTAAATAGTCTGTTTTTCTGGGATGCTTTTTCTTTTGGTTTCAATCCCTCCCTGGTAGGGGAGGCTCCCTGTCCTCCCTGTGGCGCTTTCAAAGGAAGCAGCCTGCTAACCCTGACCACACTGGCAACTGCATATGGTCTTTTTGTTTTAATGAGCTGTAAGTGTTCATAGACTAGAGAAATACATAGTTCTATAGGATTATCTCCCTGCTTAGGCACACTGTAAAAAGCACCTCTGACCTTGCACCTCCTAACTACTCTAATAGCGAGGAAGTCTCGGCGATGAGTTTAGAGGCAGGAAGCGCAGTCAACATCCAGGGGATGTGATGAAGAGATGTGGGTAGGTTGGAGAGAGCACCTCACGAGAGCCAAGACCTGGCACCGTCTGTGCTGCTGCACAAGGCGCTCTCCTCCCCATGCCTGCACCCCATATGTGCCCCGCTGCAGTCCTCCAAGTGCCTTGCGAGGTGCCAGGGCAGAACGTGGAGCCGGGYGTTTTCAGAGGCCTAAATAAATCTCTGTGCAGGAGCTCGAGGGCTTTGGATAAGAGAGGGGAAAATGCTAAATGATTCAAGTGTTGCAGCAGAGAGAGATGAATGAAGTTATGAAGGAGCTGCACAAATATTTATGTCATGCTCACAACAGATTTCAGGCCGGTCTGTTAGAGCTGGGGGGAGGGAGTGGTGCTAGCTGTGGCTTTTATGTGTAGTCTAAAGAAAAATGTTAAATGGGTTTGGGTGACATTTGGAAAGAGGAACCAAACCAAGTAAGTGATAAGGTGAGGAGGGGAGAGCAGCAGAGGCAGTGCTGACTCCCTGGATATTCAAGGTGCGGGATCATTTCCGTGGCTGCTCCTGCCTTGCTGGAGATGCAGAGAGCCTTTAGTGAGTGCGTGGGCTGAAAGAGAGGAAGGAAACGCTGTTTCCTTGGATTTTTAAATATTATAGTATCAATCTTCCACATCTCTTCTTCCCCTAAAAGTTCAGGGCCTGCTTCTTGAAGGCTCCTGTCATTTTTAGTGTTTCTAGGCATTTATCATCTGTTCCCTCTCCCGAGTTTGGTTACCAGGAATGGATTAGGAATGTAGGGGCCGTAGCACAGACAGACACCGCTTTTAATCTCTGTTTTCTTCTTGTGGAAGCAGTGAGTAACGTGTTGTGGGGTCAGAGCTAGCTTGGCCCTGACCTCTGGCTCCCAGATGCCTCGGCRTGGCAGGGGACGAGGGTTACTGTACCTCTGCTCGCTGCCTCCCAGAAAGTCACTGGGTTTCCTGACCATGGCGGGAGGAAGTCGCTCGCCTCCTCCTCCTCCTCCTCAGAGCAGAGGTCAGCTCTCTCACTTCTGTTTTCTTAATTCTGCTGATGAATATTTTTGATATTGTGGAAGCTGGGCACGGGAAGCTCGAGCGTCAGCACTTGTGAGCTTGCTGGCAGGGGGGAGCTGCCTGCTGCCCCGGGCTCATCCCGGACCCACGCGAGGCCTTGGGGGTCTCCATGCAGGTGAGGAGCTCGGCTGTCTGCTGGATGGGGAGACCTGAGCTTCTGTCCAGGCTCCTTCCTGGGTTCGGGCTGCTCTCTCCTTCTCGCTGAACCTAGCAGGAGTTTGCTGCATGTTCCTGAGAGGGACAGAGTTCCAACACCCTTACCCTAGCCCATGGGGAGAGCATTGGAGGGGCTTTAATCTTTGGAAAAGCTTTGGGTTTTTTGGTGATGAAAGAGCCATTATTTACCTATCAACAACATAATCCCCCTCCCTCCTACAGATTGCAGGCAAGCTCCTGGGGCAAATGGCACTGTAATTAAGAACAAATATTTACTATGAAGGACTAGCTGAGGCCTGGCTGGGCAAGCAGCCATCTGCATTGTCTGAACTTGCCTTCTGTTCCCCTTTGAAAGCAGAGAGTCAAAGTCTTTTGTTGGAGGAGTGTTTGTGAAGCACAAGAAGGTGGGTTGGGCCCCTGAAGCAGCCGGGAGCCCTCAGACTGTTTGTTCCAAGCCTCGGAAATCCCCCACAAGCCGGGTTAGTTACATCAAGAAGCAATTCACTTTTTCTTTTTTTATTATTATTATGAATTGCTCTGAGGTAACTCTGCAGAGGAGGGTGGGTGCTGAGATAGACTTGTGCACAGAGATTGCAGCTGCTATTGTGCTACAAGCAAGGCTGTGAAAATATTTGTGGGGTTGCTTTAAAATCACCAATCAGTTTAGGCTGTATTTGCATCTACTTTCCATTAGGATTTCTGTTGCAATTCCAGAGTATGCTAAACTGGGGCTTTAGCCCTGTTGGGAGACCAGGGAACTTGGCTGCTGGAGAAAGTTTGTCCTTACGAAATAGCCAGCACTGCTTCACAGCCTGCCCCCTGCCACCGTGACGGGCAGCGAGGAGGGTGACGCTGACCTTGCTCATCTCCTGGCGAGGCCTGGCAAGCCGGGCTGTGATAAATAAGTCAATTGTGAGTAACAGAAGCAATTGCAAGGATGTGGTGTGTGGTTCAACCAGCTCTGGCTGGGGTGGTAATGCAACACGGCTTGTGATTCGGCTGGGAAATCGCAGCAGCGTGCCAAGATACATGGTGCGAGTCCCGCAGGAGGAGGGAGCGTGGGGAACACGGGCGTGGACGCGCACAGGGGCACTAGGATTGAACTAAGTGTCTGCCCACATGATGTGACATGATCTGAGCCTCCCCGCTCTGCCATGGTGGTGGCCTCTCTGCTGAGATAGTTCCACTGTGCTCTGCTCTTCAGAGCTGGTGAACCCCAAAGAGCTCCTGCTTCCTTGTGAGCTTGAGCTAATGCAGGGAGCCTAACCAGGACGAGAGGAGAGGCCTCGGTTTTGAACTGTGAAGGAGGAGTTAGCTGCTGCTGCCTGAGCACACCGTGCCAGCAGAGCTTGTTTGGCTGAGAGAGGCTCTCCTCGTGCCTCTCTCCTGGATCACCTGGTATAAACGTGTGGCTGCCTGAGACACAGGTCTCCCTTAGACCTGGGTTCAACACGAGGAGCCAGGTCTTCTGTTGAGAAAAGCCTGATGTTTCCATTGAATCCCGACTAACATGTCTGGATGGCGTATGATGTTCACCAAAATACAGCATTGCTTCTTGTGTGAGCAGCCTGCCCCTCTCCCTCGCTCTGGAAGCCATCTGGGCTTCACGTGTGAGCAGCTGAAAACCAAGGGCAAGGGAGCATCCGATGGCGCGCGGCTCTTGTGGGGCTTCCCAATCGGCCCCGCTTTTGTGGGCACGGGAGTCTTGGCCATGCCCTGACGTCCCCTGCCTGACAACTGCCTGGGGATTTTCCTGCCTTTTCCTGCCGTGGTTGTTCTGGCACGAGTGCGATGAGTTTGCACAGGGCTTTACTGATCGGGTAAGGGGCGAACTCCAGGCCAGGACAGAGTCACTCCACTGGCCAAACCTGCCTCTGTTTCTAGCTGGCTCCGCAGCCAGCAGCTTTACTGGCTCTAGTGACTTTTATAGCAGCCCCTGGGCCTGAGGAGGGGAAGTTTGGTGTGTCCTGCCCTGGAATAGGAAGTGGTTGTCCCCAGGAAGCCCTGGGAGCCAAGCAGCAGTCGGCAGCAGCTCAGGATGGGGCAGGACTGTCTTGGCTGGGAGGGCACATGGGGCCRGGGAGGGTTGAGGCCCCTGCCTGCCGCGGCACTGAGCGCCCCACGCTGCTTCCCCTTGGCTCCTGTGGCCCTGTGTGGTGGGGTTTGGGCTTCCTCTGCTCTTTGCGAGCTTCCTCCCTGTCTGTGTGCACGCTCTGCAGCTTTGGTTTCTTACAGGGAACCGCATATGACAGCCGAGCATCTCTGATCTCTGTGGCAGCCCCATCCCTCTTCCTTCCTGAGCTTGATAAACAGTCCTAGAAGCCACGTGTGTGTGAGTGCATGTGCGCCCCGCAGAGATCCTCCCCTTGCCTCTCAGTTTTTGTTGTTTTTTTCCCTTTTTATCCTTCCATCACAGTTTCTGATGCCGCTCTGCTTTGCCTCCCTGTCTCCTCCTGCTGCGGTTGACTTGCTGCAGATTGATRTGCAGATGTAGATCATATTGAATGCCCATTTCTGAGCACCTCACAGCCCCATGGCAGAGGATTTCCCAGGTGTTTATGGTTGGGGTTTCGAGGATGCCTGAGATGACACCGAGACCTGCTGACAACCAGCCCACTCTCTCCTTGACATGTGGACTCTGTGGCTTGCAGGTTACCTGTGTGCCCTGTTCAGAGAGGTGCTGTTTGGAGAGTGCTGCTTACTTCCAGCCCCATCAGCTTGTGCTTTTGTGCCCAGAAGATCTAGCTCTAACCGTGTTAGTGCTCTTTGAAAGTGGGAACTCCCTGTGTGGAGACACTCGTCAAGGCCAAGGAGGTCTAGGGGCTTCATCTCTGCAACTCTACTCTGTGAGCGGAGCTGGGCCTCGTGCAGAAACCCCTAGGACCTGGGTGATCTCTTGGCTGCGAGGGTGACAGTGCCCATGTTTGAATCTCATCCTCCTGGCTGGATAGATGGGTGCCAGACCCAGGCTGGCCTTGTGCTGCATCATCAGCTCTTTGGCCGAGCCTGACCCTCGCCTCAGCCGCAGCTGGTGCTTAGGAAGTGACGTGAGTTCCTCCCCATCCTCCTGGGGAGCAGGAAGGTTCCCTCCTGCATCCTCCCTTCCTCTTCTCCACAGCTCCTTGAGGAGATCTGGTAGCTCCCGGTTAAGCAGTGACTTTCAACAGCTCGCTCAAATTCCGAGGTGCTCCTCTGCCTCTTCCCATTTTGCTGCCTTCAGCCTTGCCTGATTGATTTCAGTTTGATCCATCTCGGATGTTTAATCCCTGCCTGGCAGGAAGATGGGCTGGAGAGACGCTTTTGCTTCCCTGAGGTGCAATGAAGAGCTGCAGAGTGTTGTTTCATTCAGTCCGAAAAAGCCCTCTAATGACACAGAGGACGCGTTGTGCTCAGTGAAAGGCAGCTTTGAGAGATCTGGTCATCTGCCCCCACTTGGCCATGTCCTGCCTTTTGCTGTAGTGCTGGAATGAAAATACCGTCCTGGAGGCTGTAGCRCAATTCACTGGAGCCAATTCACTTCAACCAATTCTAGCTCCCTGTTCTGCAAGAAAACCTATTTCTCCTCCTTTCCCGTTCTAGCCAGGAATGATGATGCCTGGGAAGGTTGGAGCTCAAACTAGAGGTTTGCCCTTTTGCAGGGAGGTGACCTGTGAAGGAAGAGATCAACTTTCTAGCAGGTGGGCTAAGGATCTTGGAACAGGACAGGGGTGGGATGGAGAGGTGGAGCTGATGGGTCCCATATCTCTCAAACGGAAGGATTGTCAGGGTCAAGGGTTGTTCTTGAGTGAGAGTAGGGGTCAGAGCGCTGCTGCAGGTTCAGTTCTGCCAAACAAAAGGTTTCTTGTGCTCCTCCACGTTGTCCGTGTCCCTTAGCAGAAGGAGAACAGGCTGAGAGCTTCCATCTGGCTGTGCTCATTCCTCCTGAGCCGTTTYTCAGCAGTGCTTCATGTGATGTTGTGTCCATATGGTGGTGCCTCAGCCAAGCTGAGCTCTGTGAAGCCCACCAAGGAGACAGTCCTCAGGTAGCCGCAGATAGAAGGTTTTTACACAGCCCTTTAAAACTGTTCTTAACCAGGATGCAGCCTCTGGGGCAGGTCTGTGAATGGAGCCGAGTCCCGCTTCCTTTTTCCTGACCTCTGCTCTCCTGGGCCAGCCCAAGTATTGAGGGCTTTTGGCAAGCAGGCTTCTGTGATCTCTTTTCTCTAGGTTCTTGGGAAGGATGGGAAGAGGCAAGACCTTCCCTTCGGCTGCTGCCGGCTCCCTCCTGGAGCTCRGTGAAGTCCTCACTACTCCCGCGCTTCGGGGGACGCTCCTGCAGCTTTGTTTACTTGACAAGGGTGGGGATACAACAAAGGGAACCAAAGGAGCCCGTGCCAACAGCGGTGGCTTTTTGTTGGCCACCAGCAATGCTGCGAGCCTGGCCCCACTAAAAAGTGAACGCTGAGTGGCCAGCGGCCATCCCSGCCGCAGCGATGGCAACGGCGCGATGCTCGTCCCCGGAATTGTCCCCGGAGCCGGCACGCGTTGAACCGCGGTAGGTCGGGCTCTCCAAGCGGCCTCAGCRCCCGACCTCCTCTTCTTTCCAGATGCTGAAGTGTCTCTGAAGAATTYGTGCTCTGGATAGACTTTTTATTTAACCGCTTGGCCTCTGCCCAAGGGAGTCTGTGTGGCTTTCTGGGAAGAGGCCTGTGCTGTGCAGCCGTGGTGATGTGCAGCGGGGGTGCAGCCCTCGGCTGCATCCCGTTTGCGCTCTCGACCACAGATGTTGGTGCACGTGTGTTGACTGCGCTTATCTGTAAAGTTGTAATCCTCACTCGGGCAGAGCTTCTGGTGTTAGGAATGYGCCTATGGTCCTTTGTCCGTGCTCTGCGTTTGTGAAGGCCATTCCTGCCTCTTTCGCTGTAGCGGACAAGGAGGTGGTCAGGGGAAGGCTCTGTAAACTGAAAGGTGAAGGTGACACGAGAAGAGGGACCCGGGGTAAATCTCGGTTTGGCATTAAAAGATTTTTCCASTTATTGTGGGGTGAGGGTATGGAGCAGCCTCCAGGAGCAGCAGAGCGAGGAGGTGTCGAGAAGCTGAATCTCTCTGCAGAAGGAGCATTACCTGCTTTGTAAGATGGTTGGTTACGTAAAGGCGCTGTCTGTGAGAGTGACCTGATGCCCTGAGAGCTSCTCTCCGGTGTGTGTCCCTGGTGGCCACTGGTTTCTCGAGCTCTGCTGGTTGTCCCCAAGGTGGCAGGGGATGTACTGTGTCGGTGCAGAGGTACTGCGTTATGAGCAGGGGACACATGGGGCAGAGAGGGGTCCCCTTGTCCCCCAGATGTCCCTGTTGRGGCATCTGGTTGTTTTAACAGGATGCATCRCAGGTAGCCCRTGCAGCCRTTTGCTAATGATTTGGGGGCAAGCRTTGTCGTTAGGGTTARTGCTTGTGTTCMGAGAGGACGCCTTYGGTTAGCTCGCTTGTACTCCACCGGGATGGGGATTTGGGAACGAGGCGGCGCTGGGGAGAGGGAAGCAGGAAGTCTTCCCGTTCGCGTTTATTAGGGAGGAAATGAATGTTTTATTGTCGGGGCCTGGCTGGGTGTGCAGCGCGTGGGGATGGTGGAAGCCTGGGGGCTCRGGGGTGTCAGTGCGAGCTGCAGGGAGCAAGGAGGGGCTAAATATAGAAGCTGGCCCCTCGCTGCCGTCCCGYGGGCACCGGCCCTGCCTATTGTTCCGGGCACATTCCTGTGTCCCACCACGGGGCCTCTGCGGTGGAATAAAGGGAAGAAAAACACATGGGAAACAATATCCCAAGGAACAGGCCCTGCGCTTTGCTGGAAGCTCCCAAGAAAGCCTAAATCCCCAAATGCATTTGTGCTGGGTGAGGGAACTGGAGTGAACCAAGGGCCTTCTCCAGGAGCTTTCTCGTGCAGCAAAGGGGTGTAGCAACAACTCTGTTTCCTTAATGCTTCAATTTTGGCAGCATCCCCAGCCGTCCTTCTTCCAAGCCTTGTCTTGCAGGCGTCCAGGTACAATGAACCCTTGGGGCTGGCACTGGAATGCTGGGAATCCTAATGGCCAGACCCCCTTTCCATGCCCGCCGGGAACCTGTGCTCCAAGGGAGTCCGGGGCACCTTTGCAGGACGTTGCTGCTAAATGCCCTGCAGGAAGAGTGGTCWTTAGTGCCTGCAGGTCTCTTGGAAGTGGAGAGCTTCGTGTTCTGTGAACAGGAAGACTTGAGCAAAATTAGCTCCCTGTCTCTCCTGACAAGAGCAATGGGAAGTTGAAAGGATTATTTAACATCAAATAGGTATTTAAAGAAAGGCTTCTTCCTGTAAAGCGTGTGCGTGGTTATCGACATGCTAAGGAGGAGCGTTTTGTCTTTCGCTCCTCAGTGACAGGAACTTACGGCGCTGTAAATTACACCGATATAAAAGTTAATGTACTCAGCCTTAACACAGGTATTTTACTGTTATTATCACCATGGAAAGTGACATCCATCATGGTGACATGCACCCAAAAAGGAAAAAGATGCCTGGTGAGGCTGTGTGTAATAACCCCAATTACAGAGTTCCTCTGGTGCCTCTTTTGGAACAGTTTTGCAGCTCTGTGTTATTTCCCATTAAAGTGATTTCTCCCTCGCCTGTAAGTTTCTYAGGATCACCTCTTCCCTTCCACTTTCCCTAATTGCCGTTTCTTGCCTGTGTTTCCCATAAGACAAGGGTGCAGGCGGCACGGAGACGTTTGTGCTGACCCACATGGCCCCACTTTGCCGTTGGGTCCCTCCGAGCAGTAACGCGCCTGTCCCTGAGGCACAGAGGGTCCCTTGAAAGCTCTGGATTCTCCGAGCGGGAGACRCGAGGCTGGGCAGGGGGTGCCTCTACGTTGTGTGACGGGTTGACCTGAGTTTGGTTATGTTTTCAGGATCCCTGCTCTCGCTAAGGAACATCTCTGCAGCGATTCCYCTTTCTCCTGYCACAGAGGAGATGCTTCCGAGCCTGAGGACAGTCGCCCGGTAACACGGAACCGCCGCGGGATGYGACTGGAGGGAACYGCTTGTGCTCGTCTCCCRGGAGCTCCCACGGCTCCGCGGAGGMGTTTTGGGCAGCCGCTGCTCAGCAAGTCCTTAGAGTACAACCTCCTCGGGTCGGACACCGCACCGCTCAGTGCTGCGTGTCCTGCTGGGCCCTGGTGAGTGGCAGATGGCACCTGGAAAGGCTGTAAACTTGCCTGGGCAGGGAGTGGTGACATTGAAGGTAACAAAYGGATTTACCGAGTATTGTTTTAAGCCACAACTTGGTTTGGAGATGGCAATCTAAAATGGATGGTCCTGCTGAACTGAGGACTTCAACCAGAATAGCTGCATTGAGGGGGAGGATGAACAATGTCTTCAAAGGGTCTGTGACTTAGAGGCTCCCGTGCGCTGGCCAATGCCATGGCTTGCTGGGAAGTCTGCGCCCGGTGCTKTTGCATGGACCTGTTTGCTGGGTTCCTCCCTCACGGGCAGTGAGGTTTAGCTCCTTCCTTTGTGCAAGTCTCCTCTTGTTTCCTGTGCCCATTTGTGACCTTCTTGGGAGGGCTGGAAGCCCCAGGGTTTCCCCTTGAGGGACTATTGCTCATACGTGAATAAGATGTTTACTCTTCCCTGTAATTGCTTAGGGCTCGAGCAGTGCCAAACCCCAACTGTGCTTCCTTCCCATCTCCTTGCTTTCATGTAGAGACATGGGTGTGTGAATTGCTCGGGGAGGTTCAAGTTGTGGCATGATAAGCTCCATCTCTGGCACTTCCCCAATCCATATTGTCAGGAGCAGGTTCTACTCCTCGTTGTCTGTTTGTTGCAACTCCCAAAGTAGATCAGGGTCTCCTGGCCTTTCTCCAGTGCTTTACCTACCGATGGGTCAAAATTTCGTGAGGATGTGGCTACTGCTTTTAAAATCAGAGAACTGATTTCCTTTATTCCTTATTATGCTCTGAAAAATGGGGAAGTTCGAAGCAATGGAAGGGAAGGGACCATGGATCTCTTCCAGTATTTATTTTGTTTATTGAAAAAATAAAAATATTTATGAGATGGCTTTCAGAAACTAGCAATCCATAAGCTTGGTTTTCATTAAGAAGGCACTCATTGCTTTTCTCTTGAGGAGTTAGTGACATTTTTCAAAGTCTTCTCTGCACAATAACTGCTTTTTTTTTTTTTTTTTAATCGAATTTAGTTCTGACTTTGTGACCACAGTAAAGTTTAGGAAACAGTTATTTATTATGGGCTAAAAAATACCCTGTGAATCTGGCTGCTTCGCTTGACTACCAGATCACACTGTGATTCTTCCCCCCTTGTTGCAACCCCCCGTCGTAGCTGCTACTTGCACATTCTGTGGGATGTTCCCAAAATGCCATGGAGAGCTACTGACTTTCGCACCCATTGCAGGGCTTGGTTGCTAGGGCCCTGCTAGAGAAACCTGGGAGTAGGTTCCCTAGGGAGCGAGAGGAGAGAATATGGAATCCCTGTAGGTTTCCCCTTGAAAGAGGATTCTCAGAAAAGCTGGGTTTTTTTGGAGATAGGGAGGTGACCTACAGAAGGTCTGGCATTGCTGTGGCCTGGTTTTTAGCTCCCRAAAAGCCTGAGAACAGAGGGTCCGTGGAGCACGTAGACATCGGGAGTCCCGTGGGTCTTGTGTCCCTTGAGCACAGGCTCTTGTTCCTAGCAGAGGCGCAAGTRACAGAGCGACATGGAAGACCATAGAGAAAAGATCATAGATGTATTTGTCTGTTCCCCATTTGTCCCTGTAAAAATGTCTTAAGGCGTGAAAAGATATTTAAAATCCAGCTTCCGTTCCATTTATGGCCTGAACTTGCATAACTACCTGTGTAAATAATGCATGAAATGTCTTGACTGTTCTTCTGCATGTTAGACTGCTACAGCCAGTGTAATTGCTTGCAAATACTGTGTATAACAGCAAGAGAGAGAGAGAGAGAAAAAGGTTGTGCTCAGTATTTATTGCATTTCGCTCGGCTTAGCCACCAGAAGCAGCATGAGTCAGCTTTGCTTCATCTCTCACACCCTTAACCCAGAGCTGCGTTGTTTAGGTTCCTAGCAGAACTGGTTGGGAATCTTTTGATGAGATGGTTATTTGCCAGGAGATGCTCAGTTGGTGACTGTTAATGGAGAGTTGTGTTTAATATTTTTGTAGCCAAGACACAATTCTGGTGCGGCCTCTTGCGTACCCCGGGCTCCGGGGTGTGGGCAGCGAGCGCCGCTGCCTCCGCAGCGCACCCTGTGTTTGGAGCTGTAAGAACGGCCTCTCTGGGCTTTCCYGATGGGAAACGAGTCTTTCACCTACAAAACTGAGACCCCTTCTTTGTTCTGTTCGTATGTTAACACCTACGAACTGGGAATGCCCAACCTCTCGCTATTCCTGTTCCCCATAGGATTGGTAGGGAGCTGACTTTGCTTCCCCCACATCCCCAGCATCACCAAAGTGCTTTGTTTGCAGCAGGGCTTTGTGATTTGCCTCCATGCACAGGCTGTTTGAAGCACAGGCATTGAAACTTAGGAGGGCTGATTTTTGTTTCCTTTTTCCTTTTAAAAAGAGGCAGGACCTGGGAATCCCCACGGCCAGAATTGATTGGAGCAGCTCATGCGTATTTTCTGCTGAAGCAGCCTGACAGTTCTAAATCACCTTGCCTCAAATATTTGTGATTAAGATTTACTGAGAGCTTGCTACAAAACCTGGTGCTTCTCATATAAAAGACAAATCCTTGAATGTGCCTGGGCAGGAGCAGAAACGTGGAGCTTTCAGGTATATATTTATCTGCACGTGCTGCCAAGTCCTTCGGCAGCAGCAGACACCTCCACACGGCCTCGTTGGGAAAGCAGGAGTTGGTGTTAGCAGGCAGATCCTGCAAGCTTGTAGACTGATGTGAGTGAGGGCTGGGAAGAGGGTGAATGGGACAGGTCCCTATAAATATGATGAGCAAGTCATCCACGCAGAAGAGCTGCAATCTGGCAATCTTTATAAATAAGAGCAGCCCTTTAGCTTTCCTAGGAGGTCTGGCAGCCTGACAAGGGACCGCACTGCTGGTTAGCTGAGATCAGAGTTCAGAAGGGTGTCCGGGAGTGCTGCTGCCCGCTGCCTTTTCTTCCCTGACCCTGTTCTCGCTGCGTTTGTTTTTCCTTGTTTTTCTGTTGTTTGTTTTGTGTTTTTTTTGGTTACCGAAGCACAAACCCTGCCGGGGCTGCTCTCTCTCACTGCTGCTTGCTGAAGATGAATGATTAAGCAGGCCCAACCTGATAAAGCAGTGCAAACTAGTCCCTAAAGTTAATCAGACCAAGAGGAAAGGGAGGATGGAAGGGAAAAACAAAAAGGCCCAGAGCTAGTTCTAATTTTTGAGCCTGCCCTGGGAATTGAAAAATGCATATATCAAGTTCTGAGCCCGGCCTCGCCATCCTCCTCCAGCCTTCGTTGGGAAATCCGAGTGCAACCCAGGCGATGGCTTTTAAAATGCAACTTCCGATGTTGCAACGCGGCGGAACATGATTCAACAGGACCCGGGCTGCCGCCAGGCCGCTCATTCATGGCGCCTCGTTYGTTAGGAGCGCCGGGGCGCAGGCGGCTGCGGTTGCAACCTGCTAATCGCTTCCACTCGGGTTGGTTGTGTCACCCCGGCAGGGACGGAGGCGAGGGGCCCGGGGAGCTGCCGCGTGAGTCACGCGGTGCTCTGCTGTGTAATTAGGAAGGAGCTCTGTGCTCCCCGGTGCTCTGCTGAGATTTCTCAGGCCTGATACATAAGAAGGACTCCCACCCACCTRAGCGTCGAATTAGCAGCACCCCTGCTGATGCTGGAGGCCTCCTGGCCTCGGGAGCAAGGGGGMCTGGCCCTGAGCAGGCCGGGCAAGGTCATGGCTAAGGCGGCGGCTGGGGTGAGCGGGTACCCGGCAGCTGCTCCGCGAGACCCACTGCCTTCAGGCGCGGCGGGGCCGTCAGCCCCATGGCTAAGGCGGCAGCTGGAGCGAGCGGGTACCCGGCAGCCGCTCCGTGAGACCCACTGCCTTCAGGCGCGGCGGGGCCGTCAGCCCCATGGCTAAGGCGGCAGCTGGGGTGAGCGGGTACCCGGCAGCCGCTCCGCGAGACCCACTGCCTTCAGGCACGGCGGGGCCGTCAGCCCCGTGGCTAAGGCGGCAGCTGGGGCGAGCGGGTACCCTCGCCTGGTGCTGCTTCTTTCCGTCCTTGGTGCTGCTGTCTCCAGGAATTACCCGGAGCTCCTAGGGAGCAGCAGGAAATGTGTTAAACCCTGAAACCTTCACACCGCCGGTGGCCTCATTCCAGAACGAAGAGACTAATTAATCAGTGAGAACGCTCCAAGGGATTTCAGCCAATTATCCTGTGGTTCCTCCTGGCCTCCGAGTCCACTTTACACCARAGAGGCTCGTTCCATTAGTTCAGTGTAGTTCAGCTTCGGTGTATTTGGRGTTTAAGAATATTTTATCAAAACAACCGCTCCACGTGATTTTAATTCAGAATGAAATGACAGTGATCCTGTCAGGAGAGAACCCAGCCACGGGTCTGGCCCACCCTCCTTTAAAAGGAAAACCCGTTTGCTCGTGCTGGCTACCGGAGCATTGCATATTAATACGCAGCCTTATCTGAAGCACCTCCCTTGGCTTTTCCGCGCTCCTCTCGCTGGGCTTGCGTTTGCTGCTCGCGCTCTGTGCCAGGGCAGGGCCGTTTTTTCTGTTGGAGATAAATCTCATCCRGAGGCTCACGAGTCTTGGCACAGCTGACTTCTCCGGGGGTGGGTTTAATGTTGCGCAGAATGTGAAAGAGGAGATTATCTTCTGCAGAATAAGCCTTCTGGCTGCAATGTTCTAGTTCTCGTCGCAAGAACCTTTGTGTTTTATATTGGAGCTGGGTTGGGAGGGAGCCTCTCGCTGTTTTTTATTCTTTAAACGGTGCTTCAAGGAGCCAGGGGTTGCTGTGTGATTGCACTCCTCAAGGCAGAGAGCTCCTGAAGAGCTGGGTACCTCTTGAGACAACTAGGAGGGTTTTAGACTGGCTCTTGAGCAATTTCTCTGCCAGAACCACCTCTCTTGGGTTCAACGAGAGCCACTTCATTTCTGTGAGGAAGCCTCTGCCCTCAGCAGTGCGGCCATCCTCGCCTGCGCGGGGCCGTGCACGTGGCAGACGTGAAGCAAAGCGAGGGGCTCCCCTGTGCACCGAGCCCCTCGGCCGGGGCTCCGCAGGGATCGGGAGGCAGGATCCGCGTGGAGCCGGCCCAGGGCTCTGCTCGTCCGCTCGCTGAAGAAAACGAAACGAGTTGGAAAGCACAAGGCCTTGGCAGCAGAGCAGCCTCTTACGGGAAGGGGCTTGTTCTGAGGCAGTAAATGGAGGGCCCTGATTTGCCTGGCCCCGCACGGAGCCCACCACGAGTTTACACACGGAGACGTGATGAGTGACACAGCGCAGCGGGGCCGGGCGGGGGAGCGCCGTGCTCTGCATCGCTGCCTTTCGTCTGGCTCCGTTCCAGGCTGACACAGGCCACCTTCATCCCAAACAGCAGCAGAGGGAAGGATGGCGCTTTCGGGGTGGTTTAATCCGGCTCTGGGGTAGGGGCTGGGAGCGTCACTGTCTGCCGCAGCCTCCCTGCCTGGCCCTGGTGCCAGCCAGGCACCGGGGGAGCGGCTCCATCGTGGGCTGGTGGGAGGCTGCACTCACTCGCAGCTCTGACAGGCCTGGGGTGCCTTCCTCCCCTTGACACAGAGCTATAGGGAGGGCTCAGCAGTGCTTGCATTGTCACCCCAAAAAGCTGTTTGTCCAGAAATCTGGGAACGCGTGGTCTAGTGCATTAGGACTGGCTTCCAAGCCAAGAGATGTGACATCTGTCTCCCAGTGTCACTTCTGGGGAGGAACATGTGTTTGGTGTTCCCTGTCTTGATCCGTCGTGGCCTTCGGTTTCCTTTGCAGAGGGGTCAGCAGAAACCCCTGCCCGCTGTCCTGTAGTCTGGTTTTGCAGGAAAGCTCCTCTTGGGCTGCCCCCCTACAGACCACAGCCAGCTTGGGCAGAGTGCATGAGACCTCAATGATACCGGTTTCTGACTTGTTTTTTATTCCTTTTTGTGTAAATAAACTATAGGTAGGGAAGGAGGTTCTGTTGCTTCTCACTGAGTTGCAGCAAAAGCCCCATCCTTGCTAGAAATCCTTTAAAAACAAAGTAGATTTACTGACTCGCTCCAGTCTTGCCCACTTGGGAAGGGGCTGTAATGAATCTCCATGCTCTGTGCCAATAGCTGATTCCAGTATCTTGTGGTTACTGGATGAACAGAGATCTGCCCATTTGTGCTACCTGAAGATCTGCCTGCTTCAACAGGGGCAAGTTGGTGTTGATGCCTGCTCAGCAAGGCTTAGAAGGCAGCAAACAGCAACGGGGTGGAGGAGAAAAATCCCCCTTTAAGGGAAGGCAGTTGAGGAGCAAGAGTTGGAGCTCAAATAGTGTTTTGCCTCCAAGTAATCTCATCCTTTAAATATCAGGTTAGGTTTGAAACAGCTGTTTCAAAAAGGTTGGTCTGTGGGTTTTTTTTAGCCCACAGATGTTTTTATTGCCAGAATTATTGGGGAATTTGACTCGTTTCCTGCAGTTCTGTGCGATTTTTACTGTAAAGCAAACAGATGACCTCAGTGAAGCGTGGACGGGTGGCGGTGCCAGCAGCGAGAGGTGCCCCAAGAAGAGAGGCTGCAGGCAGGCGCGCGCTCTGCCAGTCCTCTCCCAGCGCTGAATGGTGCCCCAGGGCGTTATAAATACTGCTGTCATCTAAAGGATGCTTCGTGCTGCTGCAGACCAGCAAAATCGTTTCTAGGAACTCAGGCCTGAACACCGTAGTGAATATGAGTTTTTCTTGGTGTTCTCCCCTATCTTTCACGCAGGGCTGGCTGTCCTCCGCCCACCACGGGTGGCTCCTGGTTGCYGCTGCTCAGGGCGTGCACTGGCCTTACCTGCTGCTGCTTTGCCTTGCAGGAAGCATGGCAGGCACCCCGGCCTGCCCAGGATCCCTGTTGGGAGGTAGCAAATGTCTTCATCTCTGCTGCTTTGTCGTGCTGTGCAAAGCCCTTCTGTCAGAGGCACTGTCTTACTCTTGTGCTAGGCACGGTACACATAGATAGACATGGTCCTAAACTGCAAAACATGTCAGAATGGGCAGGGGGAAAGCTGCAAAGAGGAACACATGAATGTGCCAAAGCAACAACTTCCCCATGTCCTTTTGAGGGGCCGGCAGCTAGAGGSAAATGGACCCAGTAAGGGCAGTCTTGAGTGAACAGAGGGAGCCTCTCAAGGGAAGGGGCTTATGGTGCCTTTCCAGCTCAAACCATCTTCTGGCCCATGGTTGCAACCATCTAGTGTGCTCACACAGAAGCCCTGTTTGGGACACGTGGGAGGGCTTGGGTCTGCTGTGGGCAGGAGAACAGGCAAAGTGACTGGGCGCAGACCCTTCCCATGCCGTGGGTTGGAAGGAAGGCCCCGTGAGGGTGGATGCAGCCGGAGAGGCAGCTGGGCTCAGGGCTGCCACAGCCTTGTGGTGTTCTCTTAGTGTTCTGTCCGCTCGGTGAGCTGAGGCATGCTCGTTCCACGTGGGGGAACACCTGTGGGAAAYGGTGGGGTCAAAGGCAAACCCTCTGGCTTACCCACTCCTGGGGCCTCTCCTTCTCTTCACAGGTGGAACCGTCAGATCCCCAGGTTTGTGTCAGCTCCTACAGCCAGCCCTCCCTGATGAGTGCAAAGGTGGAGGCAGTGCGGATTCCAGCATGGATCCCTGCATGATCCGAGCGGCACCACTGGACACTGCTGGAAGTGCCCGCAGGAAAGCAGGTGGGTGGATCTCGGAGAGGGCTGGAAGAGGGAAAAGCAAGTAGTGCCCAGGGCGTGTTGTGGGTGTTGTTCATAGCAGCTGGCCCAGCAGTGAAAATCAATCAAGACTTAGTAATTTACAGTCCTTTGTAGGATGTCCTCGCACCCATCTTTTCCTTTCTCATGTATCATCACATCTCCCTGCTATCAGRCATCCTATTGTGGCTGATACAGAATCTGCTGAGTGAAATTTGTGGCGGGGGACTTTATAAAGTGTTTAAGGAAGAGGAAGTGCTGGATAACTGCTCTAGGGAGGTGGTGGTGTCTCCATCTCTTGAGCTTTTAGGAGGAGAGTGGCTGTTCTTCTCCCCACTGTACTGCACAGCGCTGGGGCCTCTTCTAGGACGGGCTGTGAACTGCTCATCTTCACCCCACTCCTCCTCTGCTTTACAAAGAGAGTTTGCTTAGGCAAGTGGCAGTGACAAATGCTCAGGGAATACTGCGAGTGTGTGATGAACCAGGTTGGAAGTATTTGGGAAAAGCCACTCCTGGTATCCTGGGTTGAGCTTCCAAACTGGAGCTCCCACTAAATGAGCAAGAAGAAGACACATTTCCGTAGCTGTGGGTGTCCTTGCTCGGGGGGTGTGGGCCACAGAGCYGTGCGGAAGCCTTCAGTAGTCCTTGCAGGCTCTGATGTGGTCACACTGAACCAGAGGCTTCGTGTTGGGCGCGAGTGCAGTGACTTTGCTCTCTAACGTTTGGCTGCCTTTAGAAACTGGCTGCCCTTTTCTCTGCCTTGTTTTCTTCCRTGTGGCCCAAGTTTCTCCTTGGTGTGAGGTGCTTTTGTCACGAGAGAGGAACGGGGGCTTCTCCAGAGCACGGGAGCCATTTTGCTGCTCAGGAAGGTCCCTGCTCTGCATAGRGAGGGAGACCTGGCTGGAGGGACCTGGAGCCGTGAGGCTGAGGAGAGCAGAAACATGGGCTGGCCGAGAGCTGTGTTTCCTCAAGGGGTTCCTTGGGCACGTTGTAYGAGCAGAGATGATCCTGCTGCCTTCTGTGCGGCAGGTAATTGTGTGTTTTGTGTGTGCTTCGTCTGCTCTCCCTGACCCCAGTTCCTTTCTCTTCCCAGCCCTTGGTTCTTTCTTTGCCCCAAGTCCTTAGATTTCTTCTCTCTCGTCCTCTTCCACATGGAGCACAGGCCAGAGGTGACTGCTTCCCTCTGGCACCTTCCCAGCGTGGCCAGCACTGGCCATGCGTCGGAAAAGGAGCGACTGGGGCTCGGAACCTTCCCAGCTGCTCCCCTGTCCTGCATCCGYGCCGGCTCCATCCGGAGGAGCCGCTCTGCTCGCGCGACCAGCGCTGCRGCTTGCGCTAGCCAGAACCCCGCTGCGTCTTGCCCTGCGTGACACTGAGTCACAGGGGAGAGGAACATCCTGATTCACTGTCTCATGGGAAGCGCTCTGGCTCCGGGCTTCCCTTAGTGCTTCCTCGCGCAGATGTCAGCTCGGCAGAGCGTCGGGATAGGGAGTTAAGCTGCTGCCTACACGTCGCCTCCCCCAGCAACGTGACAGGAAAGGTCCCGGGGCACAGATGGTTGTTTCCTGAAGCAGTCGCAGCTTTGCATGCAGCGGGGTTGGTTGCTTTGCTATTCTCTATTCATGAAAAATTGAAAAACGGCTTCGTGCCGCCAAAATCATGACCTGGTGACAGATTTTTTTTTTCCATTTTCAGCTTTTGCAAGCCCTGTCACAGCAGTGGTGGGGAATGCATGTGAGAAAGAGGGAGGGTCTTGTCTTTTCTCCACTGCCAACTTTCCTGAGCAGAGGGGGAGCTCTCCGAAGACCGCAGACTACTGAAACACTGAAGGTTTTGGCATTTTTASTTGTCGGCGTTACTGTCGGTTTTAGGAAAGGCAAGAGGTTTGGTGGTTGGAATCCTGGGACCCCAGAGAGCTGGTTTGTAACAGATTATAACAAGGGCCATTCACRGTGCCTGGGCAATACTGCTGCTCCCTGTTGCTCTTCCTTCAGCCCCTTGTCAAATCACCTCCACTGAGGAGTAGCTGGATGTACCCTGATAGTGTCACCCAGCATGGGAGGTGCTCTGCTGCTCACCGAGTGTCCCCCTCGGGCATACAGGGAGGGGATGGTGATGGGTCTTTTATTTCCTGCCTTCCTACACAAGAAGAAAGCCCTATAGCTTCAGCTGCGAGATGAGTGAGTCAGGACTGGCAGAACCTGTTTGCTTTACGTTGGTTTATCTCCCGCCATTTGAAGGTAACAGTTCTTGCTTGTTATTGTCATTCAAGCTGCTGCTGAATCGCTGAAGCCTCCTYCTGAATCCCTAGAGTCTTCTGCCTGTCCTACTGAGGCCTGTTGTGTTGCAGACCTCACTCCTRTGGACTCCATCAGGCCAGAGAGGTGTAGCCTGCTGCTCGGATCACGTTTACAGAGGGCTCGCTTTAGCCTTAAGCCCATATTATGCTTGTTTCTCTGTCATGCTTCTATTTGCCTTGTACTTTGTCTGGGAATTCAGACTGTGTGTCTTGGCCTGCCTGTTWCTTACATGTTTAATTCCAGCCTCTTTGCTGTCCTGTAGGGACTTGCATGGAACAGGAAGTAAATGGAGCGTCTTGCAGAGAGGGCTTGCGCGGAGAGCTGCGTGCCGGCCAGAAAACCCATTCGGCCACAAAAGCAGCTGTTTYGGCCCGAGGAGTCTGCAGGCACAATTATTTTCTTAGCACCTCATCATGCTTCCTGCGAGAACGTGGGCAGATGGGCCTTCCACGCCGCTCGGCTGGGAGACACAGGACGCTTGTTTCGGGGAGCTGGGGTGTGTTACGGAGCGCTGCGGAGACGGGGCCGCTTGAGCCAAATCAGCGCTGGGGTTTTGGAATCGGGTTTCTGCCTGGGTTTTCCTGCGCCTGCTAATTCCAGGCCCCAGCTAGAGCAGGTTTGCTTTGTCAGCTGAGACCCCTTCCTTTTACAGCTGCATCTGGAAAATGTGCGTGTGCGAGCCCCAGGCACTGCGGAAATTCTCCTAGACTCTGAGGCACRGTCTACCTGGAGGACTGGCTCTCTGCTGGCTCCAGGGAGGTCCCAGCTCTCCAAGAAACAGCCCTGCCTGGAACCTGTCCTCTGTTGAGAAGCACTTGGAGTTAARAGGAAGGAAAGTTGTTGGGGAGAAACTAAGTGGCATGGGAGAGGAGGGAGACCTGTTCCTCCCGACTGACTTTCCAGCCCCGCTGTGAGTTCTCACATGGAAAAAAGTCCTGCAGATGTGACAACAGGCAAATGGGAAATAGATTTGTTAAGGTGGTTCCAAGCAGCTGTGCAGCCTTGCAGAGAAATATCAATCCCTTGGAAATACTCCTGGTCTGCAGRGGATGTAAGAGGCAGCTCTGCAAGGTGCTCTGTCAGAGGGTGTCGTGTTGAGGCGCTTTGGGGAGTGCTGTAGAGCTTGTGGTAGAGGTCCCAGCCCTGTCCCCGTGTCCTGAGCATGSAGATGATGTCCCGTGCTGGCATGGGCAGAGCTGCTGATGGGCTCTTGCACGTTTGAACTTGAGGGTTGCACAGTGAGCTTTGAATGACTTTGAGTGATGGAGGAAGAGAATGATCCGGGTCTATGCTGGAGCCTGGAAGTCGGATGCTTGGACTGATGTGAAGTAAGTGTGRAGGGTTGGTTCCCCTTTGCTGGTAGCTCTGTCCCATCCCAGCAGCCGGGCCTGCTGTGGGGAAATTCCTGTTCTCAGTGTCTCGACGTACCCRTTTTGCCAAGTTTAATCTTGCTGACGTGCTTGTGTCGAGGCTGTGACTGGAAGAGCYGGCAGATGTTTCTTTCAGGTTGCATCAGCCCTTGGTCAGCGTCTGAAGGTCTGGGGAGCTGCTGCTGCAGGATGTTGAGGCTGCAGGGAGCTGCGGTGGCTCCTGGCGGGTCCTGGTTGAGGATATCTGTCCCAGCCCATCCCAGATGCCCCTGCCCTCGTRGAGGGAATGACCGAACCCAGCAGACAGCAGCAGTGACACTTCAYAGCCCAGCGTGTTGAGATGACACCAGTTGGTGCTGGTTGGCAGCACCTCCTGCTTCCTCCAAAGCGGCGTTGCTGTGTGCAGTGACAGTCTGTTTGTGATGCTGCTGTTGCAAATGTTGTTTCCCACGATGACTGCGAAGGGYACTGCTGTCCTGGAGACAGACTGTGAGCACCCAGTTCTTGGACTCTGTTGTTTTAGTTTATTTTGCATCTYTATGCCCTTGCAGGACCCTTGGGACTCTAACTTGCATTCTCAAAATTCTCACTTTACAGTTCAGTCCTGTCTGGCTCTGCTGTGCCCTGTGCCTGTCACCAGAAACCCTGTGTCATGGGGTAAGGGACCTTTTTAGCTGGAGCAATCTCTCGCTGGTCGAGCTTGGCAGCTTGGCCTAGGTCTTTGAGGAAGGTCTCCAGGGCAGAGCAGCAAGYTGAAGGTCGTGGTTGGCAGCTCAGTCATGTCCTGGAGATATGTCCCTCCCTCAGGAAGGGCYGCACAATTCTTCCTTGGAGACTCCAGTGAGGCTTGCTATTTTTCTGCACTACCTCTTTTATTCATAGCKTTGGTTATTGCATTGCAGCGATTGAAGAGCAATATCATGACCAGTCAACTGCTGCCAGCCTGGCTGAGCCGCGATGTTAGTACCGTGAGCAAGCCCTCATTGCCGAGCAGATGCCGTCCTTGGAYGTGCTTATCTGATCCTGCACCCTTGGGCATCCAGCAGGATGTAGCATCCCTTTCTTCGTGGTCAATCTATGGGCTACCGTTTGCTGTGTGAGCCTGCAATTGCATGGCTGAATTCCCTTGGATAAACTGGTGCCTGTGTGTGGGTAAGAAACAGATGAGAGCAGAATATGAGCTAGCAGCTAGAAGTTAAAGTAGCTAAATCTAAGCTAGAAACGAGGTGCATGCTTTTAACAGCAACTGCTTCAATGTTGGCAGCCGTTCCCCAGGATAGTGTGTTTTTTCTGTCACTTGAAGCCTCTGAGGAAAGCGTGTCTTGCWAACTCAGCCAAAAGCCTCGGGTTTGGTACATTAGATGAAATTCAAGAACATTTTTATGTAGGAGGCCAATCTAAATGATCACATACATTGCTGCTGCCCTCCTGAAGTCTCTGAATGTAGCAGCAGACATTTTAAAGGCGCTTGGTGTTCTCTAGAACYGATGTGGCTGTCCTGTGACAAACCCTCTCCCCACCGCCTCAACCCTCTTTTCCTTGTGGTAGCAGTTCTGTCGTGAGCAGCTCTTGCCACTCGGTCCTGTTTCTGTGCCTCCTTTTTTTACAGATGTGATCAGGATGCGATTTTCTTCCAGCAGCAAAGGTTTTCTCCTGGGAGCTTCCTCCCTGGCTTTCAGGCTTGAGACTCACCTGAATTTGTGTCTCGRGATGAGTTTGGGCTTGTAAGATCTGTGGGCTCCCTAAGCTGTCCCCTTGCTGCAAGAGGCACCCCTGAGTGCGGTTTTACGGGATGGGAGAGGATCATTACAGCCAGAGATTAGGTAGGACCTTAGCCAAGGCTTATAGGGAAATGGAGAAATGTTGGAGGTCAAAGGTTTGAGTAAGAGGATGAGGAAGTGATAGGCCCAGGTCTGAGTCATGGTCTTTGGTTTTGCCCTTCTGGGAAGGGGACGTTTGCACTCTTAAAAGAGTGCTAGTTTTACTTTCTTGATTTTCTAAGGGAGGAAAAGGGCGTGCAGAAGAGGAACTTTTGTCTGTTTTCTTTCTCTCCTTGCCCTGAGACCATTGTGGAAGCATGAATCAAATGAACTTCTGGAGAAATGGGGATAAACGAGAGCACATCAACAGGATATGGTGCTTTCCCATCCAAATAGTGAATGTAGGCTTCGCATTTGCAAGTGGCCTTTAGATCCAATGTGGCTTGAGGTGAGATTCTGAGTCCAGACTTGCAGGCTCAATTAAGAGGAGCAATGGAGCAGTCCCAGATTCTTCAGCCTAGGAAAGAGATGATTTCTGAGGAACCTGCAAAACTCTCCGTGATCGGAAGAGCGTGGATGAGGACTGACTGTTTTTCTCTTTTCCYGTAGCAGAACTGAGGGTCAACAAATAAGGGCAGTAGGAGTTAGGATTCAAGCAAATGAAGGGAGATGGATCTCTGTCTCAAGTAATTGGCTTGAAGACCTTGACAAAAGGATGTTATGGGAATGAGGTGGTTACTTGYATTCAGAGGAAGATGAGATGGAGTATTTGGAAGAGAGCTCCATGGGGGATTAATAGAAAGACTAACAGTGTCAGGCTCAGGAAATCTCTTCAGCTGAAAATAACTGAAGATTCAGAATACTTTGGTTTGGGGAGAGAAGTACAAGGTATTCTTGGCTTCTTCTTACTCTTTCCTAGGTTCCAACTCATAGTGTCTGTTGGAGAAAGAATTGGGTGAGGTGGACCCTTTGCTTGGACCCGTATGGCTGCTCTTGCATTCCCACGACTGACACAGGGTCCATCAGGAAGTTCAGAGACAGTTAACCTTGGAGAGGTACAATGATTCGTTTTCTTATAAGCTTTTTAGTCTCCAAAACGGAGCACCACCACAACTGAAGCTTTCTAGACCATTCCAAGGTCTCCTTAGTAATAGTTTCCAGGCTATTTCTATATTGTCTACAGCCTCAGTGATTATTTCCTTAACCTGGCCCCTGACTACGAAAGAAGTAAATGAGAGGAACTCAGCATGGGGAAGGGTGCCCAGGGACGTGACGTCTTCTGGGCTGAAATAAGACATCCAAACAAGAGGGGACAGAAAAGGAAGGAAAAGTCCAGGTGAAAGCACTACAGTGGGACTATGAAAACAAAGTATTTGGCAAATTGGGTTTTCTTGGAGAGCTTCATCTGGCTAYGAACTGGTACGTGTTCAGCGGAGCTAGCAAGAGTCTGCGGGACTGGAATGAGCAGGGCAGGAGCTGGTGGTGAAGACGCAGCTCCGAGCTGGAAGGTTTGGGATACCTCGTTGCTTAGTTCGCTCTTGAGCAGTGCTGGCTGCTGTCTTTCCTCAGAAGGAAAGGCAGGTGCCAGKGTTCCAAGTAGTGATATCAGCAGGTCCAATAATTCCTCAAAGTGATTTTTGAAGGACAACTTTATGTGATACCTGGATTTACCAGAAAAATGCATATTTGCACAACTCTCTTTTCTGAAAGGCAAAGCTCTTTATTTTTGACTTTTAAAAGACCAATTTTATAAATTTCGTAGCTGGCAGAGCCTGCRTCTCCTTTGTGGTGGCTGGCGTGAGCCTGTGCGGGCAGTTCTGCATACGCAGGGACGGAGGTGACTTCAGCTTAACCTTCCCTCTGATCTTGAAGCACAACCCAGGGCAATATGAAGCGGCCCTTCCCGGAGACCCGTGCAGCTKCATGGCATGGCCCTTATATTGGCCCCATGCTCTGTTTATCTTTTGCCTTCAAGGAAGTGTCAGAATTAGGGGAAGCTCCCTGAAATGGGATGGCTTAAAAGACTCTGTATTCTCTCCTGGGAAGTGCACATGCCTCTTTTTTCCTAAGCCATTTGATATATTTTTCCTCCCTTTCTGTCCTCCCCTCCTCCTCTGGCAGCAGGATCTCTAGCTGTTGTATGCTTTTCATTAAGTCTTTCTGAATGTAAGCTTGTATGTTCTGACACAGGGTCAACGAGAACCACGGCAGGGATAAAAAACGCGGCAACGGAGGGGAGAGCTTTGTCTGGTTTTGATTATTGGCCATCTCCAGTTATTGCGGAGTGTGTTCTTGGCCACAGTTTGAAGATGGAGTTAAGTATCRCCCAGAAAGGAGCATTCCACGGGGCTCCTGACACGCTGAACATCCCCCCCTCCGTGGCGAGGGGTGTGTGGGGCCGCCGCTGTGCCTTGGCCAACGTCCAGCCTCTGTAACGTGGCTCTTAGCCCACATGTTCTGCTTTGGCTGTGTCCTTTAGGGGAGGGTTATTTAACTTCCCTCGCCGATATGAACAACGGCCGCTGTTGCGTTGCTGGGTTTGGGTTGTTTGTCTCTAACGAAGGCCCTGTGCTCGGTGATGAGCAGAAATACCCGGTCGCTTACTCCACTCCGCTCTGCAGCTTCRTTATCTGAACATAAAATCACTTCCTTAGTCTTCATTTCTCTTTGCCATGGTGCTGCTGCAGCCGTGCCAGCAGCTGCTGCCTTCTGCCCCGAGGCACGGGCGGTTCCTGGCTATCCTCCTATCTTCCTTTTGGTGCTGCGGACACAGGCTGCTCTATAACAGGGAGTCTCATCCCTTTTAGCTCTGGTGCTGGTGGTCGCAGGTAGGATGGGGAGTGCTTTCTTTGTGACTGCTGCAGGGTTTGTATCTAGCAGAACAGTGGCAAAATTTATCTGTAATCTCTGGGTATGCTCAGAGAGGCAGAGGAGGGGTGGCATGAGATTCCCAGTTACCTAAGACCTCCTTGTGTGCTGGAGGCTCCGAGGARTGTGATGGAGGTTTGGAAGTGTGTGCTGTAGCAGAGGCTCCGAATTGGCCCAAGACTCTCCTCCCTTCCAGTGCTAATTCAGATCCCCGCCATACCTGTGTGCCTTGCAACTTGAGGGCCCAAAGTTGGAGCAGGAGTGGAGGCTTCCTCTGTGTGGGCAATAGGAGGGTGGCTCCTGCGAGGCCATAAGGTGACCAAGGAGGGGTAATTCTGCTGGAACCCTCTTGGTCTGAAACGCGTACTCAGCGAGTGGCACAAGCAGCAGGAGCATTTGACAGCCTTGCTGTGGGGAAGGTGATGGGAGGGTCTGGGCTTCAAACCTGCGTGGGGAGAGGTGTCCCRTCAACCTCTTAGTTGCAAAAAGGTTTTCCATGGAGCAAACTAGATCAAATGTACATCATACTGTACCATGTGTTGTCGTCAGTGGCACACTGAGTTTTGTTTCTGTAGGGTGTGTGGAATTTGAGCTGTTAATTTCGGAGTTTCTCAGAGTCAGGCAGGTCACATATGCTTGGTGTTATTTCCCTCAAGCTCCTCAAGCAAATATGCTGACAGGAGAAAGTGGTCCCAACTGTTCCAGCACCGCAGAGAGCCTCTGTTGAGGTTCGTTCCTACCGCCAGGGCTGTCCCCACTATCATTGCAGGAGAAAAAGACGTGGGTTCTTAATATGTGTTTATTAACTTTCATGTCTGCTCGCAGGTAAAGTAGACCCTGGGCTCCCGGGGACAGCACACATGCACAACTCTGGTGTGTGCTCAGATGATACCTGTCACCAACAGCAGCTGGAGTCAAGAGTGTGTTTCTCTTTCTAAATAGTTAAGCACTCRGAGCTAATCTTTTATCTTCTTACTAGACCTTCCTGAATGGATAGAGCAGGCCCAAGCCTTTCTAGGAAGCTCYGCTCTGAAGCGGCTCTTGCTTTAGGTGAATCCATTCCCCCTGTTACCTTAACCACGTGAAGGGTGATGAGGTTCCCTCCAAATGTCACGATGAATCAGCTACAGATATATAATATTTCTTCAGGGGGACCTCACAATCTGTTGATCCCTGTCATTTTTGAGGCAAATGAAGAGTACTGCCCAGGAGCTGCATGTGTTAACGTGACTTGTAAATGGCTCTAGAATCTGTTTTTTTTTAAACACTGATTTGCCAAATTAACTGCAGACCGGTTCACAGCTCTTCCCATTCAAGACAGAGATGGTTTACGTTCAGACTGACCCCAGAGCAGGTCTTCTACTGAGCTCTTCCAGGTGGAGATCTCAGAATGGGTGAGATACTTGCTGCTAGTTCCAGAAAAGAACAAGGATTTTCCTGGGTTGACCTAGATCCCTGGTAAACTCAGCTGTCCAAGACCTGCAGTAGTCAGGAGAGACTCCCACATCATCCTCTGCGCTGCTGTCCAAACCCTCTCATAAACATAAAACCTGCAGCACTGCTGGCCTGGGAGGCGCAGGTAGCTCACAGTAGTGTCACAGTAGTGTCAACCTGCAGCAGCTGTCCAGGCACACAGCACTGTCCATGGCAAATGCAACAACAAAGCAGCCTGGGTGGCAGCTCCCACCTTCTCCCAAGAAAAATGATCCCTTAGAAACTCTTTCATAGCCCTTGATTCCTCTGGTTCCTTCAGGGGAAGGAGGAAGAACTACACCAGCTGCAATGCAGAGCAGCATGCTAAGCCTTGGGTTAATCTCCTCTCTCCCATAAGAAATTCCTACCTGTTGAAAGGCAGAGCAGGCTCTTGAAAAGCTCCTTTTGGCRTTTTGCAAGTACACAGTGTTTATCAATAGGAACTCAGCTTTCCCAACCGTCACCCGGAGGAGGAGGAGAAATGCCTTTTCACCTCGTTTGGTTTCCCTTGAGTAAAAGTGGGGGGAATGGCTGAAATTTTGAGGCAGGGGAAGATGAGCAGCACTTCTTGACCTTTATGCTTGGTGCTCTTGATCCTAGCAGGGCACGTGCTGTCCTTCAGCAGCCTCTCGAGCGGCCTCCCAASAAAGGACCCTTGTGGGAGCATGGAAAACGGAGTCAAAATAATGCAGCAGTGGTGAGACTTACCACCGGCCAGACACCACGGTGCTGAGGGTTGGAGAGGAAAGAGCATAATKTGGTTATTGGGAAAGAGCAAAGCACTCTTATCTATGCAGCGGCCTTTCGAAAGAAGGATGCCCTATCAAAATCCCCCACATTCTCTTTTGATGCTTTCTCTTTTTTTTGTCGAAAGCTTTTGGGAAGCAAACACGCTGTGGTTTTCACCTCCTAAAGCTGCACGGCCTGTTTGGATCAGAGCCGTGAGCAGAGACTGGCCCCCTTCCTCTGTCACCGTGCAGCAGCTCGGCACCCAGGGCTGGCCTCTGGAGGTGGCCACCGAGTTTTGTCCCTCTAAAAACCCCTGCTCGCAGCTTTGCACTGGAAAGAGGAATGAAATAAAACTTCTGGAAGAAAAAAYGGTCAGGTCAGGCTTTTAAAAACTTTTTAGGCAGCTTTTCTCAGAATCACATTATGTTTATATGTCACTTTTATCTTTACTTTTCCCTTCTGTTCTAAGACGCTGCAGTTCCACAGGACTCTCAGAAGAGCCTGAGGCTCCCAAATACGTTTTCAGTTTTCAATTTTGAAGCCTGGGGAGGTCTCTCAAATCCAGTTGATTTGAAACACGCCAGTGTGTGTGTGTGTTCTGGAGCTGCTTTCTGCTGTTTTCTGCTGTGTGGATGTGCTAGCAAGTGCTTTTTACTGTAATGTTGACTGTTGGAACTGGAAATTGCCCTTGCCACCTTTTGCCAGAGGCAGGCCTCTAGATGATGGGAGCTGTTAGATACGCAAAGCGTTGCTGCCCAGTACRTCACCTCCCATGAGCTCCAGCAACAGAGAGGGCAGTTGTGAGATGTCTTTTTTGTCATAAAAAGACTCTGCAACCCTAGAACTGTAAAAGAGCTTGCAGCTTGAAAACATCCCTTCTAAATAACCCCAAAGTGCTATTGGGGGTGTTGCTGAAGACAACTCACAGCTGTGAAAGAAGGCAGGAGGAGAAAATGCTACATTTTGAGGTGCCCTTTTACACCTGCCATGAGACGCTTCAGTGACCTYGAAACCTTTACATCCAAAAGTCTGATCCGCAACACAAGGCAGGGAAAACGTAGAGCACCCTGGCAGTGAGTGCACGGAGGGGAAATCCATGTGCTCTCCTGGGAAGCAGCGTAGTTGAACCCTGCAGAGGGAACAGTCAAGCACTGGTGCTGCCCTGAACCATCTCTTTTAGGGAAGACTCYTCCTTGATCCCAGGTCTGGCAGCAGCAGACAGGTGGGACATTCTTCAATTGACTCCCCAGGGAGGAAGTTGAAAGCAGCAATAGGAACCAGCTGTGTGCAGATTGACTTGCCTTAATTGTTTAATTGACTCTCCACTAGTGGAGGTGCTGGAGAGGTTATATACTGTAGGGAGCTCTTCCTGGGGGTCTCTATAGGGCTTTTKGAGGACTTGTCTGATGAAAGATCTGTGTTGAGATGAGCATAGAGTTGCTCTAGGAACTTTTGAAAGTTGGGTTCAAGAAAAGTGGAGTTTAATGCCAGAGAAAGAGAAGTTTGCTCACGTTCCTTGGCTGACCTCACCAGTGCCGTTCAGCTTAGCAGGTACAGTTATCATTTTTAACATCTTTCTATGCARTTGGTGTGGCGGGAAAAAGGGGTTGTCTCTTCAGGCTCTGCCTGTGCTCTGTTTTKTTTGAAGCAGTTGTGCAAAATGTTGCTGTTCCTTCCAAAAAGCGGTTGGGAGGAGCAGCGACAGCRGCTGGCTTGGGGTTGGTGTAAGCCCTAGCGGTGCCTGTGCTAAGCCTGCCTTGCCTGGGAGCCAGAATCAGGGCAACTGGGTGAGTGGGCTGAGTTGTTTTGCAGAAGTTGAGGCAAACCCCTTTATCTGTGGCCCAGCCAGGGTTGCCTGATAGAGCTTTTGCCCTAGGTGGGAGGTTGCAGTAGGTGTCTATGTGGGCCCACATGAGCAGTGGGATATTTGGGGGTGCCTGAACCCTGACTCCCTCAGTGCTAGTGTGTTCAGCCCTCCCTGCTCGTCTTAGTCTCTGCTCTTGCAGAGCAGCAAAGCAGCAGGCCAAGGACTTGACGTCCTCTCTGCTAGATGGAGGACTTGCTGGTCTGAGTCACCCGTTGCAAGGCAAGTTGGTTGRTGGTTGCTTGATGCTCTGTGCCAGCTGTGAGGTCTGCTTGGGGCAGGTGACCCCTTCTACCTTGGATTTGGTGGCTGTGGGAGCAAGGGAAAGATCTTGGATCTGGGTTAGCCTGCAGAGAATGGCCCTGGAATGGGATCTGAGCTGTGCTCCTGGAACAGGTTTGGATTCTGTTTGCTTTGGGGAACTGTTGCCTCCTTAGCATAAGGAGGAGAGGAAAGGGAGAGAACCCCTCATTTCTCACATACTTGGTTGACTTCGGCTCTTTTTATTTTCTTCAGTCTCGGAAGAGACAAACCGTGACCCTTGTGACTCGAGGGGTTGGGCTCTGCATGTGTAAAGGGCCCCCTGGAGACTTGTTTCATATTGTGCTCGGTGCTGACTGGAGGCAGCATCACCCTGAGGGCTACTGCGTTGAGGGGGACCATGAGTGAACAAGTGATCTGCGTTTTATTGACTTGATCATCTTGTGTGTGCCTGGGAAAGGGGCTCTATCTTCCCATCTCAACCCTTCTCTGTGAGTGATTTTATCTTCTTAGTGCTTTCTGGAGCATTTCTTGCCCTGGTGGTTGAAACAAGTGACTTGTTGTTAGTGGCTTTTTCTTCCTGAATGTTCCCCCAAGCTGGTGGTAATTAGAGCTTCTCCAAGCATCATGTCAAGTGCTTCAAGAAGGGCTGCACTGCCGTCCCAGCCTATGTGCATGGGGGCTTTAGGAGGCGCCCTGGGCACTGCAGGTGGGGAGCAGCCCCTGCACCCAGCAGCAGGTTCACGCTGTGCACTCCCCTCTCCCATCAGGAGAGGTGGGAGCCAAACTCTGGGGTTCCTGCTACCCGGATGAGCAGGAGAACAGCCAGTTCAAGCTGACGCTGCCAACATCCAGGAGAGCTTCAGCAAGACCTGACTGCAGGGAAGCTCAGGGATCGGTTGCCACTACTGGACTGTACTCACAGCAATGGATGCTCTTGTTAAGCCCTTGTGAAAACCCCAGGGAGCTACGGGTCTGGAGGGCTYGGTATCATGAAGAGGCTGCTTGGTTTGCAGTCAAGCGAATGGATATGAAAAATAAAGTTTCAGCTCTTGGATGACTGGCTTGTTCAGACCATCCGTAGGCAGGAGGTAGGATCGGATCGGCTTTCATTGACATCCCTGGCTCTGTTGAATTGCCCAGCTGGTTTGGCTCACTGCTCACTTAGGGTAAGTATTGAATGGGCTTGAGTGTTACTGGGCCAGTCCTGATAAACACCCAGCATTGCCCCTGGTACCCGTGYGACGCTGAAGCAGCAGCTCATAGGTGAGCTGAGCCGTGCTCGTTGCTATTTACTTGCAGAGTTATCTTTGTGTGTTAAAAATACACACRAGTAAGGCCTCATCAGCTGTACAAAAAGAGGAGGAAAAGGCTTTGCCTTAGCACAGACACCTTGGTGTGAGTGGCAGAGGTGCTGGAGAGTTTGTGCTTAATTCAACAGGCTCCTTGATAGGCTTTTGTTATCGCTTTAGTACTCTGCACTTGACTCACATCTCTTAAAGGGCTAGTTAATGAATTTCTCAGGTTATCTCACAAGTAATGTTCTCTGCCTCCTTGTTATGTAACATTCATTAATGTCTCCCTTTGCAGACATTGGTGAGTAACAAATATTATGACTTAATTAGCTTATTTTAATTTATGGCTAGTGGAGGTAGGAAGGAAGGAATTTATTTCCCTTTTTTAATTTATCAATTGTGTGCAGAACGGGCTTGTTTGGAACAGGCAAGCAAACAAATAGAAGGCCCGTCTGCCTCGATTTCCTGGCAGAAGAGAGCTGGATCCGCAGCGGCGGGTCCGAGCTGCCCCGAGCACGCAGTGGGTTCGCAGTAGTTCCCTGCAGGACCCGGCACCTCGGCTTCAACCTCGAACGCGGCCCCTTGGTGTGGGGGCAGCTGGGTTAGGTTTGGAGACAACGGCACTAGCAAGTGCTTAGAAAACCAGTCTGCGCCTTGTCTTCATCTGGGGAAGACGTGGAAGCCTTTGGTGTGGCTTGGTCCCAGAACGGCCAGCGCCGTGAGGTGACGCAGTTGAGGTGCTCGACAAGCCGTAGACCCGGGTGCCGCTTCAGCTCCAGGCTGTGTCTGGGGTCACAGCTGCTTGCGCTGCTCCCTGCTCTTCGGGGCAGTTGTGCTGGGTTGTGTAACACCTAACTAGGGGATGTCCAGGCCAGTGAATCGTGGTGTAAATGTGCATTCATCCTCATTCATCAGTGTTAATAAGTGGCTCCCAGTCCCCCTCCCTGAGCTGACTCAACCCTTCAGCTGGGGCTTTTCTCACTGTGCCTCTTGGTGCCTCTTTAGCACCGCCGAGCTTAACTTGTCCGCACACGTAAGGTGTCTGGGCAGGAGTGACACTTCAGCAGGCGCTGTCGTGCCCAGCGTTAGCACCTCACTGGGTGGAGGCTCTTTCCGTCCTCAGCAAGCAGTTTACACGAGTAGGGTGCTTGGAAGGAATTAGATTTTTTTTTTCTTTCCCCGTTCGTTTTCCAGAGTTTGCACTGGTCTGGGTAAAGCAGGCTTGAAGAAAATGCTGTTGGTGCCACCCCAGCCCTGGCCACCCCGAGGCTCTACTGTTCTGGTGTAGCTGCACAGTGCTCTCCTGTCTCCTGTGCGCACAAGAGTCAAAGCAGTTAAATAACACTGCAAATCGCAACGTTGGAAGCCTCCCCCTCTTGCAGGAGGCGTCAGGTGTAGGTCTTGGATTTGCCTTCCCTCCCTCCTCAAGAAAGGAAGAGGAGCAGCAAAAGGGGATGAGTGTGAAGAGAGTTGTCTGCCCGCTGTGTGTGCCAGCGGCAGCTCTGCACACCCCCGTGTGTGCTTGAGCCTGCTCAATAATCATAGGCTTTCCCTGTGTCCCGTGGGAATCGCGGGCATTGGGCAGGATGGGACCCGTTCCAGTGTTGTCTATCAGAGTCCTGGGGACAGAGAAACAGAGTGGCATGAGAAGGGCTGCTGGCCAGGGAAGCAGAGCAGGAGGACCGACTGCCCTGGGCATCACTGGCAGAAAGGGGCTCTGGAAATGAACCTGCGGCCATCCTACATGTTGGAAAATGTAGTTTGCTTCCCTGAACCCCACCTGCAGTTTAGATTTGGAGCGTTATTCTGCACACTGTAAGAAACCAGACTGTTAGGAACGTTTAGGAAAGCTCTTTCCTCCCCCAAGCTCAGGCTATGGTTAAGTGATTATTGCATGCAGTTTCAGGGAAAAAATGCTTAGGTTGCTTCCAGTTTAGCCAAATGAGTGGAAAAACCCCTAGGTAGGTTGATTGTTTCTGCTGTGTATCCGTTGCACAAGGACTTGCTCTCAACCTGGGAAGAGGATAAAATCCGAGGTGACGGGAGCCAGGGCAGCATGTGATGGCTGGAGAGACTGCAGATGTGTGTCCTTAAATCCCACTGGGAGCAAGCAGGGATCGGAGGCTTGCAGGTTCCAGGACTGCTGCCCTAGGTGGTTCGGCGCCGTGAGCAGCCGATGTGCAGACGTGGTCGTCCTGCCGTGGGATATTCTCGGGCCTTGGGGGCAAAATGAGCTCAAGAAAAGCGTTCTTTGGGGCTGGGCGTTATTCCCAGGCAGGTAGGGTTGGATTCATGTCCCAGCTGAGGGCGGAATCCAAGCAGGAGGGCTGTGTGCTGCAGTGCCAGCCCCACTTGCCTGCCCATGGGAGYATCTCCCAGCCGGAGAGCTGGTGTTTCGGCAGGGGGAAACTGAGACCCCAGGGACACAAATGCGAGGCTGAGGAGGGTGATGGYCCACGTGCAAGTGTCTGCCCAGGGCCTGTGCCTGGTGCTTCTGACGYGCCGACTCTGCAGACGGGGCCCCAAGGACCGAGGCAGGTCACAAGGGGAATGACTAGCTGTGGGCAAAAGAGGGGCCGGAGGGAAGGCTGGGCGGGCCAGGAGGTCCCTGGGAAGCGCTGTGCCGTGGAAAATGCCAGCTGTCTGGCACGGAGATGRAGGGTTTTCATGGAAAATATTGGTTTTGATGAATTTCAGTTTCTGAAAAATATTAGATGAAAATGTTTTGAAAACTGGTTGACCTTTTCCAAATGGCAAAGTTTCAATGTTTTTCCAGGTCCAAATGCTGCTTCGTTTTGGTAGTTAGCATTAATTGAAGGGTGTTTTTTTTAAAAAAAAAAAAAAAAGCTGGAAGCAAAATGGGATTCCTGAAAATGAAGAGATGCAAAATGTTCTCTTCCTCTGTGCCTCCCTCCTCGGCTAGAGGCAATGCTGGGATTTGGACTTCCTTGTCTGTCTTAAGAGGGTGTTTAAAACCTCCCCATTGACTGCGGGGGAGACATCAGTGCAGGTGATAGTAGTTTGAGCTGGGTGATTAATCTCCTCCTGAAATGTGGTGCACTCTTAAAAACCCTCTCAGGCTGAATTGCCCCGGGAAGCGCTGTTGTTGGATAAGGAGTAATTGGCTCTGCCTCCTTGCCCTGCTCTGTAATAGCAAAGCTGCCCCCCCGCCCCGTCCCTCTCCGTCTCCCTATTGGTGTCAGCAGAAATGCCAAATATGAAAAGGTTGCCCTGCAAGCAAACAATTTGAAGCAGGATATTAAAGAAAACCCACACGTGGACAGCGCCAGAGGATTTAAAAAAYGTTTTGCCTCGCTCAGATGGCTGCAATTAGGCTGGGAAGATGAATGGCTAGGAGAGAATCTGAGGAGGAAAAGTAAAATATATAACTTGTAGGAGAGAGATGGAGCTGAATTCGTCCTGGGTGTGACTCCAACAAAAATTCARTACAGTTACTCTAAGGAGTAATCGAAGGCATTTGCTTTTAGTTCACCGGATATACCAAACAGATGGCTCTGGGAAGCTGCTGTCTTGTTTGAAATACTTACTGCAAGAGACATGAAAATGCAACAAGTATCAGGTCTACTTACAAACGCCCACTGGAGTATTCTTGGGTACTCRGGTACAATTTGGGTATGTTTTATGCCCTGGCAGGCGTTCAGCGTGCTGGAGCGTTGCCTTTGCTGAGTGTTTTGAAACGATGCTGTGTTCCCCGGAGGTGTTTGTGTGCTCCAAAATCACCCTGAGCTGAAGGAGGAGGCGTCCTGCCATGAGAGGAGCTGATGTTCCTAGAGCCGTGTTTTCCTGCTCTGGGCATTGCCTGGACAATTGGGAACAACCTCATCCCGAATTGCCCTCATCTAAAGGGGTGGCATCTTGGCCTCTGGGAGACTCGGTGCCTTTGGCTTATGAGAGACTCTTGAAATCACTTTAGAACATCTTAGGTGATTTTTTACAGCCCTCCCATTTTTGCTTTCATTTAGGGTTCAAAGAAATCCTATGGGCTTAAAGACTTGGGGAAAAAAAAAAGAAAAAAAATGCTTGTTGACTCTTGCTCATCAAGTTCCATCAAAGCTACTTGCTCGGTGCCATCAGGATTGATTTTGAGCTGCTGTGCTGAGCAGTCAGACTTGTCCAGAGTTTCAGCTGGGATCAACCCTGAAACCCCTGAAATGTTTTTCAGACTGAAATCCTTTTTTTTTTCTCTTGACCAACCCAGATTTGGGGCTGTAAGTTGGAGAGTTGGGGTAAAACAAGAGAAATTCAGACCTGTGAAGTGACTCTTTGTGCTTGCATGTTTCCCTCTCCCATGAATGATACGTGAACCTTGGAATGACCCATCAATATTTCCTGTAGACAGTTTTGCACGTGAGACTTCCGTGAATGTTACCTTTATGTGTGTGTTGKTTTTTTTTTCTGGGACTTTGGAATGGAAATAGAAAGCAAAAGCAATCCCACCTCCCTTTCCAAGTTCCCTTTGGAGAATGATTGCCTTGTTTCTCCAGGCGGTAAATTCAAGCTGGAAAGTCAATGCAGGGGGAACAGGTTCTGGCCTGTGACTTGACCTGCYGGCAGGGTGGATTTGGGGGGTTTTATGGCTCGAGGGAGCAGAACTCTCCCTGTGAGGCACATGCAAAGTGATCTAAAGGAAGGGGCTTGCAGATGTCCCTGCAGGGAATAGTAGCTCCCCTTTTTAGGTAAAATTTGGCTGCTCGGTGGAGCTTGTTGATGTTGATCCGTGCCTGTTGGCTTGGGAGAACTGCCCCAAGTCAGTTGTGTGCTTTTTACGTGAGAGGACTTTAGTCACAGGGCCTGGCAGGGGGTGCAGACGGAAACCAAGGGGGSTTTCGGTGGCTGAAGCTTGCGGAGGGGCTGCTCAGTGTCTGTACCAGCAGCCYGGGTCTGTGCAGACCTTGGGCCCAGCATCGTGAGCACGGTGGCTAATGGTCCTGTGTGTCCAGGAGCCTTCCCGAGCCACCGCGGAGGCGACGTGCGGTACGTGCGGCGTGGCCGGCGTGGTGCCTCCCTAGCCGGGATGCTCGGGCGGCCGGCGGCCTTCAGGAGCGGCGTGCCGGGTTAATGTTTGACCACGTCGGGCGGCGTCCCGCAGCGGGCGCGGGAGCCCCGYGTGAACGCAGCACACCGGGCGTCACCTTGATGGGTGGCGTGAGGTTCCTGGCCAATGGGCAGAGCGCGCGAACGTGAGCGACGCGGYGGGTGTGCCCAGCGGGGAGGGTCCATGGAGATGGGAGGCATCTGCTCGAGGTCTTGCTCTTTCCAATAAAGGAAACTGCGCTCGCAATAACCGGTGTGAGAGCAGTGATAAAGAGCGTTCAGCTTGGCCGCTGCCGCTGTGCTGAGCAAGCAGAYGTCATCACGTGAGTGCCGAGAAGGAAATCCTGATTAAAGATTGGTTATTTARTTGGCCTGTCTTTGCCTCTCTCTTTAATGGTCAGCTGTAGGCAGGTGACTCTGGGAAGGAAAGCTCTGGAGAGGTGAAGGGACTTGACCAAGACTAAAATAAGCTCAGGCTTCAAATCCACCCTCTGAATTCCCAGTGGAAGGARCCTGCCTGCTTGACCCAAAAAACTCACTTGTGTTGCTAGCAGAGATGCTCAGCTCAGAGGAACTGAAACACAAAAGCACGTTGAAAGAAATGCCTCTTCTTTAAAGAGTATATGCTCCTGCTTGCAGGTTGCCATACCCAGGTCTGGGCGTTGGGCTCGTTTCTGGGGACTGCATTTACTGCACGCTCCTAAGCAGGCAGCTGAGCACTTCCCACCAGCTCGTGCCCCTTTGCAAAGGCAAAAAGAGTATTTCTTGCAAAGGATTGCCCTCGTCCTCTGCAGACCGTGTCAGTGCCAGCCTGACACAGTGAAGTTACCGAGTCAGTGCTTTCAGAGGCTGGGTTGGTGCTGCTTGCGACCGTGCGCTCCCCAAGGTGCAAGAGCTGCCAAGTATCTGTCAATAATCAACTCCAGGATATCTTATCTTTTTTCCTTGGCTAAACACATTGTAAGGGCTAACACAGCATGAATAATAGATAGTCATAAAAAACATATCCTCTGTAAATCTGTCYCAGCTGTTACCAGGCTGGATTTATGACAGCAATATTATAATCAAAGTGTTTTCAAGAATAAGGTTACAAAGTAACTGGGTTAAAAGTTGTGGGTCCAGCAAGAAATGGCTGTTTTCTGACCTGTGATGCCAGGGATTGAGGTTTGGGGGCTGAACTTCAAAAGGGTCTTTCTGGYAGCAGGTTCTCGTGGCAGATGGGAGGGGCTGGTGTTTTCAGAGCTACTTCTAAAGAACTTAACCTGCCTCTCACAATATAGCTGTTTGTCAGCCAGTGTCATTTGAGGTGGTAGTAGGTATGTCTGATTATTCCCAATSTGCCTCTCTTGGGACGTGTGTGTCCGCTTTAAGGGAACCTGGATTCCCATCARTTCTCCTCTTCAATTCACACTGCACTCAGCTTCCAGGTTTTCCTTGCAGCATCCAGCCTCATTGTGTTCACACGACAGGCTCCGTTCAGCACTAGCAGCAGTGAGGAAACCYGTCGCTCGCCTGCTTGCTTAGAAACCTGGCGTGCTCGGAGGTGCCTCCGAGCAGCAGGCTGGAGGACACTCTCGGTTCCTCTGAGCTGTTAGTCCTCCAGTGTTGTAGAAAGCCTCCTGTGACGGGCTGGGCACTGCACCGTGCAGCACCCGYGGGCACACGAGCCCGGGGGCCTCTGCCCTGGCAGAGCCCTCGTGCATCCYGTGCTGCAGGATCTGGCCAGCCCCGAGGATGGGTAAGATGCCCTGGAGAAATATCTGCAGGAGCAAACAGCCAGTCAAGGCTGCGACTCCCTGTTGTCTGGAGAGGCTGTGCAAAATCCACAGATAGCAGATTTACACTGGGTGCTGCTGCCCCTGCAGTAAATCCACTGCAAAAAACTGTCCTACGCCCAAGGCAGAGCTTTTCAGGCGTGTTGCAAGAATGGCATAGGGCAGTGGTGGGCAGCCCTCGGATCCCAGGTGAACGTTAGGAACTGCAGAAATGTTGGGAATGGGAGGGAAGGGCTGGGGATATGGCTGAAGTATTTTACTGGCCTCAAGGTGCAGGAGGGAGATGGAGTTTGCTACTAGATTTACCACGGACTTGCTGGATGCTCCTGTTGCTTTAGTTTCCTCCAAATGATGGTTGTGGATCATAACCCGTGTGCTCAGAGCTGTGCTGCCTTCGAGGGGAGGGAATGGATCCACTTCTGTTCTTGGAACCTGTGCAGAAAAATGCCCAGTCCTTCCCATTTAATCTCCACCTCCTCCTTTCCAGTGTCCTCAGCCCAGCGTGGCTCCTCGGAGCCCATTTCTCYCTTGGCAGCAGTTCCTAGGCCTGGAGCAGCCCTTGGAGTTGGGCCCTGCTCCCTTCTGCTCACACAGATCCGTGTGATCCGTTCTTCCTGTCCCTCTRCATGACACACTATCTCCAAACATCAGCATTAGCGCTGCCCTGAAGAGGGCTAATTTGTGTGATAGGGCCTTATTGCTCATTSCTCCAGCTGTGCCAGCACTTCTCCATCAAAAGTAGATTACACTGATCAAAACACCGTAGGACAGTCACCTTCCGTAGCGGTGTGCTCTGCAAATGGGATGTGTGACACACGTCTTTATCAGCTTGTCTTTTAACAAGGAAGTAAGCGAGTGTACTTTTACCAGAACGTGTTGGGTATTTCACGTTTTTATTGTGTGGAGTTTTATTATTCTAATGAATCGCCCAGATTACGCGGTTGATAAATAAGAGGGTGCCGAAGTCCATTGGCCCTGGCTGAAATCTCAGGAGTGACTGAAACCCGCATGGAAACATAGCACTAATGTTGCTGTCTACCATGTAGAGGTTGGTGATCTACTCTATGGAACTTGATGGGAAGCCTGGCAGGTTTCCTGACAACGGTGAGCCTCAGAACTGCTTTATTGTTGTGAACAAGCCTCAAGTCTCCCAGTTCCCCTTTAAAAACAATCGATTTAATTGGGCAATCCGTTTATGGCAAGATGTGTATCTAAAGTGAAGGGCATTTCTTCATYACCTTCCCTCTGCTAATGAAAAGCACAACCACAGTAAATTGCTTGCCCTGGGAGAGGCGTCGAATCCCTGCAGCACTTGGGCTGATGTGGGGAATGGCCTTAGACCTGGCTTCATTTCCCCTTGTGCTGCTCAGCTCTCCCACCTGCCACGTGTTTGGGATGGGGCTGAAGCAACCAAAAGCCAGGGCAGGGAGCGAAGCACAAGGTTGGCTTCCTGCAGGCTGCTCTGAGCCCTGCAGACACAACAGGTTGGTGCTGTGGCTGGTTCCAAGTGGCAGGTGGTTTATCTGTGCCAGGCTGGCGTGCCTCGGAATGGGTTTATCAGCTGAGCTGCTCCCCACCGTGGAGATGGGGGTTTTGGAAGGYGACCTGGCATCGCTCACCATGGATTTCTAGAACAGGTTAGGTTGGTGTGTGGCTAGGAGGAGGCAGCTCTGATTGCCCTAGCCTAGGGCAAGGAAATGGGGGAGACTGATGGTTTTTGAGGGCATTTTGATGTCCGTGGCACCTGGTGGCAATGAGTGCTTTTGTAGGGTGTGGTTGAAGCTATCTGTAATATCTAAGTGCTGGACTTCATGGGCCCTGACCTGAGAGGTTTAAATGGTCTGGTGCTCTGGCAAAGCCTGGGCTCCTCCTCGCCAGGTCTCCTTCCTGCTCCTGTGTCAGGAAAAGGTGAACTCCGCAGTATCAGTTGTGGGATTGTGGGCAGAAGGTAGCAGCAAGGCAGCTCTCTGATAAGGTTTTTCCTTGCACAAATACACCGCAGGAGCTTTATAAGTCAGTGTATTTGACCAGCTCGGTGTAATTAAATACACAATTTCTCATCAGCGCAATAGATTTCAAAGGCTGCTTTACCAGTGGCTGAAAGAGAGAGGTCTCCATGGGAGGGCTGTGGGCAAGAAAGGCAAGGAAACAGGCTCAATAATAATTATTTCTACATGAAAATGACTTAGTTTAAAAGCTCCAGTTCAGGAGTATGAGTAATACTGTGTTTGTATGTTATTTAGACTCCTGAGTCCTCCTTTCAGAAGCCACTTTAGGCTCCTGTATCCCGGCTACACTTTGTCATTTGGGACCTGAATCCCTTGAGGAAACCTGAGCTCTCTGCTTGGCTCTGCCACTTTGGGAAAGCTCCACAGCAGTTTCCAGGCGGGACAACCTGGAGTTTGTCCCATGGGGGGATCCGGGAGGGAATTTGGCTCCCTTAGCTGGTTGGGGCCACTGCTTTTTTCCCGAGCTGTGAGTAGGTATCTGAGCAGGGGCCCTTTAAAGTGCCTCAGAGTGGGCCTGACTTTTGCCTACACAGTATTCCCAGGGACAAAAGAGCATTTCATAATTGTTTGTCCGGATAAACAAGTGTCCGGCCTGCACCGTGGCCTGCCTGGAATGGCTTAAGGTGGCCTCTCTTATCACAAGGGGCATGTTTGACCTCCCAGGGGAATGCCTGGGGTTTGTACCGAGTTAAGGAACGCAGCTGACTCTTTGCTGAAGTTGTTAGGTGTAATATTCAGCAACCCAGAGCAACGTGTCTTTTGATCAGGATGGCTGCTTGGACTGCAGCGGAGGTGTCGGTCGGTGCCAGCCCTGGTCCTGCAGCTGGGAAGTGCCTAACTCTGCACAGGATGAGGCTTTCTGTAGGKGACAAGTGATAAGATTTGAGGTTGAATGAGGCAAACCTCTAGGTCAGAGATTCCCAGGTATAAAGGGAAGGATGCAGGTTAGTTATGTGGCATTTGAGTGCGGAAAATACCATAAAGCTCTATGATATACTGTAAAACTGAAATCTAGTACTGTAAAACTGCAATTTAAGCCTCCTGAAAAGCCACTTCCCGAGTGGTGTTTGTAGCTCAGCCCTGGGGAGGGCCTCGAGGTCCTGGTGCTGAGCGGGGCTGCAGACAGACCCAAGGGGCAGCAGCCCTCCCTGCATCCTCAGCAGAGCCCGAGCTGCTCGTCTGAAGGAGAAGTTTGTCACAAAAGCAAAGCTGTCTCATACTTAGAGATACAAAAATGGTAATTKTTTTCCAATGAGAGCTTAGACTTGTCTCTCAACTGAAGCGTTTTGCACCTTTGTGCAAGTTTCCTCCTGTTTCACTTGGAAAACAGGTCGGAGTGCTTCCAGCTGAAACATGCTGTTCATTTTGCAGCTTCTAGGAAAGCCTTACGGGGCCAGGCAATACTCCTCCTCCTCCCCCCTGCTTCCCCCCTGGGGTATAGGAGTCCTGGGAGCCCTGGCTGAGCACGGAGGGGGACGTGGCCTGCTCGGAGCCACGCGGGTGACACGTCCGAGAGGGGCCTGCGACAGCCGCGCGCGGCGTCGGGCGCTCCTGGAGCGCGGCCAGGAGCCCGGGAGAGGCTCCCGCCCGCTCTGCCATTAGGAATCGCTTTGGTGATCGCGGCGCTTATGCAAGCGGGGAGCAGGAGGATGTTTATATTGCCCAGCTCCCTTATCTGGCTTGGCTATCTCCTCATTACCTGCATCGAAGAATTGCCCTGCTTAGTGGCCAATAAAACTAAATTGCTAAATCCAGTTTTGTGTAACCCTATTTACCTTCTGTGCCAGATTAACCTTTATCGTGTTTGCGGGTGCGTTGGGAAGGTAACATAAACAAGCGAGGTGGGTGGTGGAGCCAAAGGCTGGCCCGAAGGAGCCAAGAGCCCTTTGGCCAAGGGCCCGCGCGTGACGCGAGGCCGGTGCCAGGCCGGGCTTCGGCAGCACGAGCGCGGCCAGGGCTGTCTCTGTGCAGCGGGTTGGGCCTTCTAGTGTTTTAAAAACGTGTGTCCACTGAACCCCACAACTGTTAGGACCCCAGCAGACGTGTCTGGGATAGGCTGGTTGGTCTCTTGAAGGAATCTCGTGTGGACGGTTTGCAGTTTGGGTTGGGAAGTTAAAWGGGGAGTGAGAAACGAGACGCTGTTTGGATCAAGTAGAGATCTTCCCAAAGCTGGATGTGTTTCCAAAAAGTGTGCCTGTACTGCTCCTAGACTGAGCCCTTGAGCGATGTCTGGGTTAATAACTGTGGTGATTCATGTTTGACTTCTTCCCTGTTAATTCTGTTCTCTGTAGGACTCAGAAAAAGAAATAAAGGAAATTTTGATGGATTTGTGCACCGAGACAGGTTTTCATACAGGGATGTGTGGGCTTGTGGAATATTTGGAGAAGCTGAGAGCAATTTGTGCGGCGTTTAACAAGCCCTAGGCCCTGGGAACTCTCTTGCCTGCTTCATGTTGGCTGGAACAGTGGGGATTGTGGGGTAGGTCCCGTGGAAGGGAACCTGGAAGTCCCTGGTTGTTGGTCAGGCTCATGTTCTAGTGTAATCTGCTCTTAATCACCCATCGTTGTCCATAAAATCATAAACGTGCGATATAAATGTTTTCTGTCCGTGCTTCTCCCATCTCCAGGAGGGCGATGGTGATGTCTGCCCGCTCGGGGTGGGTCGTCTCCCTGAGATGCAGCCCGCGTTGCGCTTGGTCACCGCACGATCCCCAAGGGGGTTGGCGCGAGCGGGATGCGAGCTGGGGCTCATCCAGCCTCCATCAAGTCTGTATTAAGCCACTGCTGACTGATGTCCTTGTCACTTCAAAATGTGTTTTCCCTTTGACCTGTTTAAACCACTAAGTAGTAAGCTGATATAAATAGACCAACAGGCACAGGAGAACTGAGCTCTTGAGCAAGAGCCTCTGCAGGGCGCTTGGGATCAGGCCCTGCTGGAAGCAAGTTCGTCATTAAAACCAGTGCTTTCTTCCTTTCAGTTACAGCTCTGGTCTCATTTTCACAGCCTTGTTGTATGAATAACAGTTGCTGCGTCAGTCTGGGGTGAACACAGTGCTCCTCGAAGGTGTTTGAGCGTGCAAACTTCCTGCATCCCCCAGGATGGGAGCTGAGTTATACTTGGTTCCCAGCCTGGCACGCAGCTAGGACATGAAAGAGATGTAGCCATGGGAGTTGTGTAGCCCAGAACATCCTGCTCTTGAAAGCAAGTGCTTCATTGCACACCCTTGCCTGCCTCACGTGCTGTTAGCACGTTAGGGTGCGTGGCTTTGTGTGCAGTTTGTCTTTGGGTACGGTCTCAACTTGAATACCTTGATGCTCATCCATGATGCAGCAGCAGTGGCCACGTCTATGCCAGGGCATCTGTGTCTTGGCTCCTTCACTGTGTACCTGCCTCGCTGTATTTATGGCTGAGGGTTATTTGAGAAAGACAATTATTTTGTACCGTTTCCATGATACCTACAGCAGGAAGAGCATGGAGCTCTTGGGCMCATTTGTCCTGCAATGGAAGAAATGGTCTCGGAGCTTTCTGCAGGAGCGTTACCCCTTCCCCTGGGCTGTGGCTGAAACGAGCACGTGCTGAATCTGCTTGGCCAGTGGTGGCCTGAGGCTTCTCCATGTGTTCATGTCCCAGCTGACAAAGGTTGCTAGAGTTTTCGTTAGCACTGGCACTCCATTTATTCGTTTATTTTTAATGAATTAAAGAGTTACATCATGGAAAATGCAAGCTCAGTGGAAATGTTACTGTCCTGGACTTTGTAACTTTCTCAGTGCAAGCAGCAGCCAAGCAGATAATCCCATTGTCTCGTGTCTGCCTGTGACTTTGTCCTTCCTGTCCTGGCACGGCTGGGGCTGTGAGGTCCGTGTGCACTGGCTCCTTCCCGAGCCTGCGGGGCCGGTGACTCAGGGAGCCACCCGGAGCGATGCTGAGCCCGGCGTGTGGCTGCTCATTGACCGGGATCGCTCGCCAAGACGCTCCGGAGCGCCTGGGAATGGCCCTTAGCTCTAGAGGGGGAGCCTGACAGGCCCGCCTGGCTCTTGGGTGGTKGGAGTGATGAAAGGAGGGATTGCACAAAAATGTCAAGGTTCAAATTGGAGCCTGGGGCGGTGGAGGGTGTGGTCAAGCACCAGCTTTGGCCTTTCTCCTTGAAGCTGCTGAGTCCTCTGCTGGCTGGGCTCGAGATGGAATACAGCGTTTCCAAAAGTGAAGCAAACATGGAGCGAGAGAAGGACCTTCCGCACAAATGTCACACAGYGGAGCAAACGATTTGCGTGCTCCCCCTAGAACCCTGCATCCTGCGAGCCTGGAAACAGGTGGTGCCTGAGGAGAAGAATATAACGTGAGGTGGCCACAAATGTTTCCTTGAAAGTGTTTTTATTAGATGTGGGGTTTTTTTAATAGAAACTTTTTTTGAAAATAGTTTAATGGATTTTCTGGATGTATGAAAACAAGTTTAAAGCTTAGAAGATATGTTCCTCATTCTTTTGGAGAGGGACTTTTATTTCCCTCTACCCTCTTCTCATTTGGATGCAAAAATTCTGTTTGCAAGTTGGTGTAATTTGTATCTTTAACAAGTTCCAGGCAAAAATGGTGATGGAACCAAAGGAGAAGGTCGGATCTTTGTGGTCCTGCCTCCTTGAGTACCTCCTGGCAGAGGTAATTCCCAGGTCACTTCCAGTGCGACCCCTCGTGCACGCGAGCTCAGGCACCTCATGGACTGATCTGGACACACAGTTAACGTTTCGGCAAGACTAAGCCCTTGTCCAGCTATTCTGCTTGGGCCTGAGCAGAAAACCCACGTCTTCCAAAGGAACTGCCTTCACCAGGGAACATTTCAGGAATACTCCTCCTCTCCAGAGACTGGAATTGCAGCAGAAAATCATTTTAGCCAATGACAAAAGTCTGCTCCATCCCCCCATCTCCTTTTATTTCCTAGGCAGTATGTCAAGGTGTGTGGATCCGATGGGGAGGCTGTGCTGAGGACTGTCGTGTTTCGTTCCCCTCTGCTCCTGTGGTCCAGACATCTACTGTGAACACATCCCACGTTCAGGATGTGGGGAAGGACACATCAGGCCCGATGTGCGGTCGTGCAGGAACCCTGGAATTCGGGGCATTCATTGCGTAGCCTGGGTTTGTGCGAGCACGTTCCAGCCTTGCTCTGGGTACTGTTTAGAACAGGCTTTTTTTGCTGTTTTCCCAGGATACGAGGGCCTGAGGAAGCTCAACAGAGGCGGCAGGAACATGAGTCAGTCGGGCTGTGAAATCTTTGCCTAGTCACCCCTGGATTTTCCCCGTGTTTTGAGTGGGYAGGTTGGGTTGCGGAACAGGAGATGAGTAAGGTACTCACAGAGGCTAACGTGCTTGTCTGCCTGGTGTGACCGCGTGTCCTCTGTGGTCCCATGCTGAGTGGCCTCTTCACGTGGTGTCCGGAAGCCTGGCCAGGTCCCTCGGTCCTGCAGCCTCTTTRGCGTGGGTGTTTAGCAGAAATGCACATACGTGATGGGAAAGGGCTCTTCCCTGCTTTCTGATCGACATCTTGAACGGTTGTAAAGTGAGGATGGCCAGGCAGGTTCAGGAGAACTCATGTGGTGTCTCGTCTCTCTCTGCATTGTGCCCCTTGGTGACTTCTGTTCCAATCCTGGTCTGGAACTCCATGATTCCACTGCTCTCCAGGTCTAACTTCCTCCTGGCACCAGTGTCACTAGCTGGCCTACTAATAATGCATGGCTTGAAAATTAAATTGCCTTTTGTCATTGGTACCTGTATTCTGCCTATGGAGTCTAGAAGGCTTCCCGAGTCCAGTGGAGCTAGGCTTGGTGTTTGAGCRTGGGGAAGGGACTCGAGTGCATCTCGTCTGCTCTCTGCTGCTGCTTGTGGTAGTTTTTCCAGGTGTACGGTCCACCCTGAGGGCAGTTGCTTGCACAGAGACAGGAAGGGATGGGTGACATGGCATGTGGGGGCTTGTCAGAAGATCAACAAGCCAAGAAGAGGGACTCAGTTACCAGTGTAACACAGCAGCTTATGGGAACAGAGGCTGTATCATCTTTCAAGTAGCTGAAAACAGGATGGGACACTCTGAATTTCCTATGGTATTTTCATAATTTCCCACCTCCCTTTTCCTTGCATACCCTCTAAGCTGTTGACTGTAGCTGGCCTACATCAGGGAAGTGGAATTTGCCCTGCGCTTTCGTTTCCCTTTTATCGCAGTCCAATGATGTTTCCCCGCCTGTCTCTGAGCACACAGATCAATACCCATTTCGGAATGGGAGGCTCTCACGACCAGGCTCTCCAGTTTCAGTTTTAATTTCCATGGTCTGCTTTGAGTGACTAAATTAATAGCCGCCTCGTCCCAGCGCGCGCTGGGCGTGCAGGAAGCGGTGCCGGCCGGCAGACACAGCTGCCCAGTGTTGGTGCCCGCGGGAAGGTCCTGCCTTCCCGCACCAARCCGCCCTCCCGCTGCCTTGCTGCTGGCCCTGCCGTGGGCTGGGAGCCTTGGCCGGCTCAGCCAAGTGCCCTTAACCCTTCCATCTCCTCAGTCATAGGTCTGTGATGATAAGGAACGCGGCTTGTCCAGCCTGGAGAGTTGGCCAACAGCAGCCGTGTGTTTTGGCAAATTGGACCCGACTCAGTAAGAGAGATGGGTTTTCCTCAACTGAAGTTGCCTTCAGCTTTTGGTACTTSCCCATGGTTTTCTCTCTTCTCTCTCTCAGTAGTGCTGACTTTTTCACAATATTTATAACAAAAACCCTTTGTAGGCAGCCTTGGAACAGCTGGGTTGAGTGCCCTGCAATCAAATCACCCCATTTCTCTCCTCATTTTTGTTGGCTCTCTGAGGAGGAATGGAGCCCAAGCCCCTCCTTGCTTGTTCACTTCCAGAATATACACTTGTTGTATATTCTGCTACTGGAGCTTGCTGTGTTTGTAAGGATTGGATTGTCCTCTCTTCTATCCGGATATCTTCAATGCTACAGGTTCCTTCCACTTGATCTTTAGCCTTCAGCTGTGTTTGGAGGCATCTTCTACCATGGTGCTGCTCGCCCTGCCGGTTAGCGAGAGGGGAAAGCTCTGGCTGTCCTGTATGTTAAGTTGCCATGAAGTTGTTTAAGCTTCCTGCTGTTTATGTGAGATCTAAATGAGAGGAGTGTTTACAGGGACGTTAACCTCCTGGAAATCCCACCTCTGGTGGGTTCGCAGCATTCCCGGTAGCCCAAGGCTCCCTATGGGGTTTAAGGAGCCCCATTGAGGGGGCGTTCTTGTTCAATGGGAAAATCTTGCTGCCTGTTGCAGCGAGGTCGTCTCCTCCATCCTGTACCTCTGTGAGGACAGGGGTGAGTCCAGCTGCCCATCCCGAGGAGAGGGAAAAGGCCAAGCCTGTGGGAAGAGAGGATTTTCYGCCCYGCGRTGTGCAGTCATCCTTAGGAARCYRGGTTCAGGTTCCTGGGCAGCTAATGGTTTTCTGCTTGTAATACCCTTTAAAGAAAGCTCCACTTACAGAAGGGCTCCTGTGTCTGGGCAGTGCTGGGAGGGCATCACAGCAGCTCCTAATGCAACCTAAAGAAGCTGCCAAGTTGCCCCAGTCCAGCTTGTTTTAACCAATCAGAACMACTTTTTTAGCCACCTCTGCACTATAGAGACTATACAGGCACTCTAGAGCTGTCGTTGTTATATGGCAACATTTGAAAACCTGCTTGCTGCTCTATAGAAGCAAAACCCACCGTTGACCCCTGAAATTCTTCATAAACCACCTCTAGACAAAGTGTTGGTTAACGGCTGCAGCCTGAGCTGTTTGAGGGGTCCTCAAAGGGGCCTTGCAGAGGAAGGGCTGCTTGGTGGGGCTGGTGTTGCAATGTACCTGTAGTCCAGTTCCAGCTCTTTCCAGCATGGATGTTGTAATCTAGTTTCTAAACACCCTGATTTTCCAAGTATTTGGAGTTTGGCTTTGCGGTTTTTCACCGATCCGTTTGGAAGGGCAGTGCTTCCCCAGGCAGGTTAGTGCAGGGTACTCATTGATATYGAGCTGCGCTGCTCTGCGTGTGCCTGTGTGTGATCACAGGACACACAGCCCTCCTCTAAAGCCTCTTCGGGTCCGTATCTGTGTGCTGTGAGTCTCGGTAAATGTCGTCTTGATGGTTGTTCTGGAACAGCTAATGCTGCTCCAGATTATTATCAGTCTGTTTACACCTTCAATCACAGCAACAAAATCCTAATTTGTTCTCCCTGTGGCTGCTGCCTTGGACAGTTACTATTTAAGGGTCTAATGCAAACAGCAGTGAAGTCATGAGAGATCCACTTGATTGGTGTGGGGCTCTGTAGCAGCAGAGAGCTCTAGATGTGCTGGGTGCATCTTTTCCTCCCAAAAGGAATGGGTTGGACACGGAGATTACGGGTTAGCCTTTATACTTGGGGAAGACTTCAGGATCTTGTTGTCCTGCCTATTCCATGACCACAGGGTGTCCATAGCAGTCCTGGAGAGGATCTAGTCCAAGGTCTTTGCTTCTCCCTGGTACCATCCAGACCCGCTCCCTGAACAGGGCCGCGCTGATGCAGGCGCTGCTTCCTGGGAAAGGCGCATCCCGCTGCAGGATCCCCTCTGCAGGAGCCCTCGTGGCCTGGAGCCTGCAGCCCCTTCCAGGTCTGCATTCCCAGAGCATGGAGCCTGAGCTGGGCCCACCTGCCTCTGCCTGGTCCCCCTCGCTGGCCCACACACGGCCCTGGTGGGCAGGACCCGCCTCTGAGTAATGCCCTTGTGCTCCCTCAAGGGGAGGGGGCTGCTTAAACGAGGCAGTGACACATGGSTTTGATACATGCTTCTAGTGAAAAAAAACCCTTAAATAACCAGGGCAACYGCTTCGTTCTTATTCCTCGGAGCATCGAGCCTGGAAAATGAGAAGCTGTAGGGAACGTGTTTCAGAATATTTGGGTCATCGCAAGGCAGATTTTTCTCAAATGAAACTGTAAAATTCAGTCAATGTGGTGTAATAAGTCTAGCAGGAGCAGGGGTTTTTTTTTAACAGTAGAGAAAAGCACAAGTTAAAGACGGTGATCATTGCAATGAAAAGAAAGATGAGTTTTTTGAAGGTACTTAAACCAAGCAGAAGTTTTAATAGTTGTGTGCTGTTTCGTGTCAGAAACATTGAGGAAGCCTTGAAAAAATTGCACTTTGAAAGTGCATTAGCTGTTTACAAAATACAGCTAATCTTAGTGAGTGGGAGCAGTCGATATTACCCGTACTGGTGACGAGAGAAAACAAACTTATTTGTATTTCACAACTCTGCTACCACCGTGTCGGGAGAAAAGAACAACCTTGCAAAAGGAAGAAAACAAAAAAAAAGTGCATGTATTCTATTTGCTTTGAGAAGTGATGGTTTTTAGTACGACACTATTTTAAGTCTTTTATGCATAGTGAGTGCCTTATACATATGGTTTTTGACTGTAAGACTATTGTGCTGTAGCGCTTGCAGCGTGAGCCTGTGTTTCACTGGGGAATCTGAGGGTTGATGCCGGTGACAGGCGCTGGGAAGGTGGGAAGGCTGATGCGCTAGGAGAGCTGTGGGGTGTCCTGTGCTCCTAGGGAAGTGGAGCTGGTGGCTCCCRTGGCCTCCGGTGGTCCTGTGTGTGTCCGGAGAGCTGGGAGGAGAGCAGGCRCTCCAGGCTGCGCTTGGGCGAGCACRAGTGATGAAAGGGGCAGAACGTGAYRCTCRTAGCATCCCCCAGCCTCTCCTGGYRCAGGAGTCYRGGAGATGGAGCCTGATTCACTAGGMAGAGATCCTGCCCTGCCCTCYTCGTGCCTCTGGGCTCTCCCCCATGAAAGGGGACAAGGCTCTCCAYGTGGCCTCCCCAGGTGCCCTTCAGGCACTCCCGAGCCGCTCGCAGTTCTTGTTTGTTTGGCAGGTCATTGCAGCTCGCTGATAAATTAGGAATTAAGTAGTTCATATGGAAATATTTGGAAAAGGAATGTCTGGTGGTCCCTTGACTCCTCTGGTAGTGGCAGTCATAGGAGAGAGGCAAGACTCAGTTTTAAATCCCTCCCATGGTGTGACGCAGAGGGTGGATTTGAAAGTCTCGGGGGCCAAAGCGCGACCTTGTCGGCTGCACAGGGTCCTTCGGGAGGAGCTTCTGTGGCTTTGGAGCCAGTGCCTCCGGTACCGGGGACGGGGCCGTGAACGCTGGGCTGCCCAGGTCACCTGGAGAAGGTTCCCGTGGCTGTCACCGCCCCGTGCATCCACCGCCAGCACAGGGCAGCCTTCCYGCAATGCCCGCGGCGTCACCGAGCTCTTGCCACGTGCGTGTCCCAGTGTTGTGGACACTCAGAGGGAGTGGGACAACCTCAGAGGTGACCCGCACTCGTCTGCACGGCCCGGCCTGCCTGGTCTGAGCTTGGTGGCTCTCCGAGGGGGCCGCGGTCCTGCTGCCCTTTGGCAGTTTTTGCTGCTTTCCACTTCTTCCTTGGCGATGTCGAAGGGCTTCRGCAGGTCTGGGCACAGCCCCACGTGCTGGGCAGAGCCGCAGCCTTCAGCCTCGGAGGCACGAGGGACGTAGCCCATTGTCCCCATGCTGCGTCAGGAACACGGCTGTGATGGTGTAGAGCTATCRCGGTCCCTTTGTAGGCCGTGATATAATTGAAAAGTCTGGCACATTTCCCACAGCAAACATTGCTAATCCCCACTAGCTAGGATTAGTCACCGCTCCTTACAAGCCTTGACACAAAGCTAGCGAGTTACTCACTTAATCCTCACTTACAGGATAAATATTGCATCCGGTGGGAAATCAGGTAGCGTCGCCTTCCTCGGCAGTCCTACCCTGGTGCATGATGCCTCCCTCACCTCCAGGAGGAGGGAGGAACGCAGGAAGGGCATGGATGCTGCCATGCACCTACTTATTGCACTGCAGCTGTAGGGAAACGGAGCACAAAGCAGCTTGTGGAAACCCGGTCCTGGTGTGAGTAGCAGCTCGGTGCTCTGCGGCGCTGGATGATGTTGTGGCTCCGTGGCAGCACGTGCTCCTTGCTGCAGCACTCCACGCGCAGCCTCGCCTCCCCGCTCCACGCCTTGTTCCGCACGCCGCTTGAGCTGTGGGGCGCCCGAGCCGCCTCCAGCGCAGCAGGACCTCGACCGGTGGGTCCCCAAGGTCCCCATGCCAGGGGGGACGCAACGCGGAGAGCTCGCATGGGCACCCCACGTGGGGAAGCGGAGTCGGCCGCAGGGCGATGTGCAAGCGATGGCCCCGAGGAAGGGGCTGCTGCCCAGAGAGCTACAGGGCAAGAGGGGTTTGAAAACTTAGGGTGTCAGTGTGATTTGATCCACTCCACTGCTTCAGCTTACATTTCCCTCACAGTGAGTGATGTGGAACTGGAAGGGTTGAAGCCAAGTGCTTGTGAAAGGAGAGGGCTTCTCCCAGGAGCTCCTTTTCTTCTGGAAGTGCCCTAGTCGTGATGCGCACGGGAGCGTGACTGAGCTTCCTCCTGGAACGATCCCTCCGGGGTGCTTCCTCGCCCAGCACCCAGGCTGGCTCCTTGCAGCTTTCCATACCCAGGAGGAGGGTCACGTTTTCCAGCGCTGGCTTTGCTGTCAGCAGTTGAAATCTAACACTGCAACAAAACGCCTCGTTGCCCTCTCTGAGCCTGGCTGCGGGAAGCTGTGGGTGCCTCCACCTCCACCAGGGCTGGCCGGGTCGTTATGTGCAGGGATTTGTGGCCAAAAGGAGTTTCCCACCTGCGGAACCATTGAGGGGCCAGCCCTTCCCTASCAGCTCTGCCCTGTGCAGGGAATAGATGGGAGCTTTTCCTCCTGTAGTTCTGGAGACTTGGGCTTGAGCTGCTCCCCATCCGGCCTTCCATCAGGCACTTGCTGCCTGGTGCTGGCGTTAGGCAGGAGTGCGGGTGGTGTGTTAACCTCCCATCCGCTCCTGCTCGCTGTTTGGGACATGCCGCGCTCTTGAGACATTCTCTCCTATGGGTACTTCACGTTATTTTAAGTTCTTTGTTCCGTTTTTGTCATATTTCTTCCAGGTGTGTTAGTAACCCCCAGCAGCAGGGGCTCTTGGCGCCTCTCCAGCATCTTCCCCGGCACCAGAGCAGCGGGTCCCTCTGTTGTCCCCTGGGCCTGAGCCGTGTGGAAGGTGCCACGGTGTTTTTCTCCCCTCCGTCCTCGCCTAGGGTTTACACAAGARGGTTGTGTTACTGCTGTTTCCTGTCCTGCATTCCCTGTCAGACAAGGTCATTTCCGAAGCCAATGACCAGTTAAGCTTTAATTCTGCAACCATGGAAAATTATTATCAAAGCTCCGGCGTAGATTGTTAACCAGCACATCCGATGGCTGGTTACACTTTAACAGGCTCCCTTTGCACAACTGCCTTCACCTCCAGCAAAGTTGAGTTCATAGGAAAACAGATTTCCCGTGAGGGCAGTGGGACTTGAGGAGGGTGCGGGAGGCTGAGGCGGGGAGGCGACTCTCTGCTCCAGTGCAGCTGCGACCTCCATTCCTGCTGAATAAATAGGAATAGGAAAAGGCCAGACCCCCTGTGAGAGCCCTGCGTGGAGGTCGAGCTGCTCTCCTGCTCCCAACCCTCTTGGTTTCTCTTGCTGGGAGCAGCAGAGTCTGATGCAGGTCATCAAGGAGGGAAATGTGGGGAAGCAGGAGGGACCTGCCATGGTGCCAGGAGGAACCAAARTAGCCACTGGGTTATGGCTGCACAGCCTGGTGCCATTCTCCTCCCCCTGCGTTTTGGACGTGCTGTTTCACCAAAAGGAAATGCATGGAGGTTGGGTGGTGTTTTGGTATGGAGCATGTGYAGTATTTATAGTCCTCTCCTGTGAATTAGCTGCAGGCTTTGGTTGCTTTATTTTTAATAAAGGACAAGGAGGAGGGTGATGCAGCTGGGCTGGGCAGCCACGGCGGGAGGCAGCGCTGTGGCCGGGGGAGCCTCGCTGCTATGTGCGCTCGCTGCTTCGTGTGGATGCTGCCTCAGCTTCCCCTTCTCCAGAGACTGGCTCCTGGCCCTGGGGCTTGTGAGGTGCTCCTGGGGGACCCACGCTGTGTTGCAGGGAAGGGCGGCGGGCATCACTGTGCCCGGAGCGCCTCGGAGCCGGTGGGGATGCCCCCGTTCAGGCAGAGTGCTGGCTTGGTTCCCTTTTCTTCCCTGAACAACCCACTGAAGTTCGGGGAGTTGAGCTTTACTGCCTGTGCTGCGGCTCCATTCCTTTGTTCCATCCCTCCTCCRAGCAGCAAGGGCTGAATTCCCTTCTCGGCTAAGCTGGTGGTTCCTGCTGCTGCCCTGGTAGCAGCGGGTGGCACATGTCCTAGCCRGATAGCAGGGAAGCAGATCGGAAACGAGCTCTGTTGGTAGGAAGCCCYGCGGAAGGGCTCCCGAGGCGGGCTGGGGCAGGGGGACGGTCCCGCTGGCTGCACGTGCCACCCGCGGGCTCACAGAGGGCCGGGCCCTGGCAGCGCTGGGCGCCCCGTGCGCTCGGGGAGCGCGGCGAGCTGGTGCCGTCGGCTTCCAGCCGGAGACGTCTCTGCTCCRGGCTGCTGATGGAGACCTGCGGGACTGAAGGCCACTGGCAGTCGAACATCTGGCTCTGTGGGGCTTTCCTGCTTTCTAACTGCATGCTGTTTATGAAGGGGAGCCAGGGCTGTTCCTTAAGGGCACGCTCGCCATCACTTACAACAGGGTCTCGGGCCCTGGGCCAGAGGCAACCCTCACCAGCACCGGGCTTCCCTGGGCAGCCATGTCCCCCCCTGGGGCCACAAAAGAAAAGCTGCTGCGAAACGATCAGTGAATTGCTTAAACCATCCTTAAACCATCCTTAGACCGCTGTGACAGCAGCAGCATGTGCGTTTGCCCCCCTGCTCCACTGGATATGCTCTTCTTCCCCTGCTCCGGCTCTCATCAGCCTTCTGCCTTTTAGAAAAGGCCGGGCTTCCAGAATTGATGTTACRCGGCAGATGTTACTGCCTGAGCTGGGGGCTGGCAGAGCTGCTGTAGGTGTCCCTGCTCGAGCTGGAGACTGGCCCAGAGGGGTTGCAGGGGTCCTGAGCAGCCCCAGCTGTTGGTGCCTGCGCGGAGCCAGCRGCACCGCTGGCCTTGCAGCCTGGAGCCGCGTCCAGCCTGAGCGTGCTGAGCCCCGGAGCGCTGCTTGTTCCCACGAAGCCACGGCCACTCCGATGCCGGCGGAGGGTCTGGGTCACGGCCGRCTCTGCAGGCGCCGTGCCCCCGCAGCGGGAGCCGCCTGGCCCGGCCTCCTGTTCCCGGAGAACTCGATTGCGGAGCTGAGCGTYGTGTTTGCTTTGGTGGCGCTGGCTTCATTTCCGTTGTTTGTACTGCAGGCTGGTGCCGGAAAGCACCTAGGCACTGGTATTTTATGAGAGATATCTTACTTAATATGTTTGTGCATCTTTTATTGCACCTGCCCAGCGTACAGGGGGCCTGGAGATCCCCTTAAGGGGTAGGAGCAATGTGCTATAAATCAGCATTATTATATATCTCATAGTTTCAGCCTCACTTAAGTCCCTGTTGTGTTTCTGTTCTTTAAGGGTACCAGGGAGGAGGCAGCCCTCAAAAGCCTGGGGGAGGCTTTAAGGAAACGGCTCCAGTTTTTGCTAGTGAAACCGCAGAGGGCTGAGTTGGGGTGCGGTGGAAGGGACAGGGGTGGCAGGAGGCCCCGTGCTGGCCGGGTGGCGGCGGATCGGAGGAAACGGCGCTTCCGAGGAGCAGGGAGTGGGAAGCGAAGGTGGGAGCCTCGGGACCTGTGCGGGAGGCCCCATGGGGGCGTTTTTAGCCGGGCTTTCGGAGGGGACTGGGTCCAGCTTGAACAGAGCTGCTTGCAGCCATTCCCCAAGGCTCCCATGGGGCCAGGCAGCTCCCTGCTGCCATGGAGTGGGGCTCTGAGCAGCCACATCCTCTGATCGATACCGCGGGCCCTTCACCCCTGTGGAAGCACTTAACAGCCCGGGCACAATGAGCTGCAGGCCYGGAGTYTTGCAAGTTGAATGGTGAYGGGGCTGCGTCCCGCTGGGGTGAGCTGAACCTCTGCAGGCATCAGAGGGCCCTGCTGATTTGGGTGAATCCAGGATCCGRTGGGAAGGTTTTCTTTAAAACTCCTTTCAGCAGCCGCCGGCGCTGTTKGAGGCGGAGAGGCAGCCCTGTGCTGGCCGGAATAGAGCCCCAGGTTTAGCTGCTGTCGAGCGACASCGTCGTGCAGCAACCTGCAGTGCCYAGCTCCTCGTGGTYCCYGGGCCCATCCARCAGGCKCTGGGGTTAGCGTGGCCTAGCAGGGGCYSRGACAGGGAGCACCTGCATGTCCYGAGGAGCTGGGCTTTGGGAAACMCTTCTCCCCAGCTRAAGTGGACCCYAGTCAGGTGTTTGGRATGTCAGTTCATCCAAGACAGCGTCTGCGCGTGTGCTGCTGCTAACAGTTGCTAGATATCAATATGCTGTGGTTCTCAGGATCGAGTTGAAGGGTGGCTACAGCATCACAGGCCCAGCCTGCCAGCCAAAGGGAGGAAAGACATGGGGAATCTCAAGCTGAAGGTCTCCACAGCGCCAGGCTCCTGCTTCAGGAGCAGGTATCCCAAGCAAGGGGCTCTTTACACACAGGRGTCCAGTTTCTTAGTGTCAATATTGAATCCTGTTTAGAAAAAGTGTGCTGCCCATCTCTTGAAGGCCCTGCATTCACCTTGAGCCGTAGGCGTTGGGTTGTTTGTCCTGGGGGTGGCAGGGAAGGGTCATTCCCTCAACCCCCAGCGAGATTGGAGGTGAGGAGCCAACTCCAGCGGACCCGGTGTGTGTCACAGACGGGAGGCTTGGGGGTCTTGCCCACGGGCTCAGCTACCCCTTCTGCGTGGCACGTTCGGCTGGATTCCTGTTAGTGCTGCAGGAATGGTGCTGTTAGCTCTGGTGCRCTGGTGAAGAGCGGCGCTGTCTCGGGTGGGCTTGGAAGGCACCTCTCCATCTGCTCCATGGCACCAGCAGAAGTGTCACTTTGGGGCTGAACAGGGTGGTTTGGCTCTTCTAAAGGCTCGTGGCTGGACGGAGTCCACCTGCCCCGTTCTGCTCCGCAGCCGGGCCTGAGGTCCTTCTGCTGGAGAGCAGCCCCAAAGCCCGACTGGAGAGAAACCCCTCCGCTGCGTGGGGTGGTAACGAACCTGAGGCCATCTCGTCTTCAGATTTCCATGGTATGAGGCTGTGTCGGGCAAGCAGAAGAGCTGGTCCTGTGAGACACGAGAGCAGCTCTCGGAAGGGAAATGGAATCAGGTTCCCACGCCAGGGTGTACAACTCTGTTGTGTGACCCCGACCAAAGAGGAGTCGCACGGCAAGCCCTGAATTGCCATGTTCAAGCGGACAGAAGTGAGATGATTTCCCATGAGAAAGGCTTCCCGGAGCAGGGGCTGCATCCTCAGTGCATTTATCTGTCTAGGCAGGAGCTGGTCCTGCCTCCAGCGCCCTCCGTGTATGAACGCAGGTGCTGCCACGCGTGGGGCCAACCACACCTCGAGCCCATGTGGGTTGTGTGTTTGCAGGCTGGCCCATGGCAACTGACATCCGAATTAGCACTGCTGTCTCCGTGTGCTGCAAGATAGCTTCCCGTCCGGAAGGGGTGGATGCTGGAGCACGTGTAAAGTGTCAAGGGAAAGGGCTCCTTCCTGGCCTGCTCGCTGGGGTAGTGTGTGTGTTCTGGAGCAGCTGCTGCAAACTGGAAGGTAGGAAGGTAGAGGCTCTTCAGGAAAGGATCTGCTGTTGCAGAGGGGAAAGAAAGGAGAAGCCGGAGCCTCTCTTCCCCCTTCCCGTTGTTTCCCGCCTGCCTCCGGGAGGGATTCACGGCAGCAGCTCCATAAGCAGCGCAGTGATGCCCTGGGGAGCAGGGCTTGCTGCAGTCCTGTTGCTCTGGCGTCCTGGTCCTGTGCGGTTGGAGGGATGGGCCTGCAAGGGTCACGTCTCCTGCACCCCTTTGCCCGTGGATTGAGGCGCTGCGGGGCCGCTGCTCCGTGCCTGGCTTGGGAGCCCTCTCTGGTTTAGCTTGGCTGAGGGAGGAGCTGCCACCAGCAGAGCTGTCGCAGCTGCCTGCGAGTGAGAAATGAATCAAGCTTGCTGAGAGCAGCCCTGTGCGCCGGGAAGCGCGGAGCGCGGCGCTTCATCCTTAAATGCCCCTCTCCTYCACCCTCAAGGAAGGCTTGCGGGTTCCTGCCGCCGACCTGCACGCGCCTGCTCTGCTCAGCTCTCCGTAAGGGCATCGCTGATGGGACACGTGTCCTGTGGCGGCACTGCGGGAGCCGGAGAGCTGCGGGCACCCGAGCGGGGCCTCCCCGTGCCTGTGCACCGGCTATGAGCGGACGGGGCCACCGGGTGGGCAGCGGGGCCGGGTGGCACCAGYCATGTGCCTCTGCCAGCCCCTGTCCCTTGTGTGTCACCACAGGGAGCGCAGCAGCTCCCTTGTCCCCTGCCATCTGCTTTGGGAGCGGGGAGAGTGTCTATTTCCAGACTAGTGACGCTTGGTTTTCGTGGGAGAATTGGGAGCTTTGGCGGAAGGTTTTACGTASACTCGAAGTAAGGAAGGGAGGGAGGATGAGCAGGGGGGAAGAAACCTGCTTTAGCAGCCTTGGATGTTTACAGGGCCTTAAAATATTGCTACAAATGGCGTGTGAATACCACACGACGGCAGATGTAGAAACAGCCTCCAGAAAATCTAGCGCTCAATTAATGAACCCGTTTCCTCAGGCCATGTAAGAAGACATTGATGTAAAAAGCCAGAAAGGCATCGTTTCTGAATGGAACACGCTGCTAGCTTGCAGCACCTTGGCACGTTCAGCGCCCTTTCCTGGCAGTAACCGGGTTTCCTCGAGGTCTCCCCKATGGGATTGCGTTTAGCCGGGCTGGCGAGCAGCGGATGGACGCTCCTGCAGCCCCTCTTCCTCCTCTGGCTCCAGTATCAAAATGGGAGGGTCCTGCGGTGGTGGCCGGCGTCGCGGTGCGGGTCGAGGAGCGCTCGACCCCCTGTTGGGGAGGGAGTTGTGGGTGCAGGGCAGCGCTCGGTCCGTCTGCGCTCCGCGGGGCAGGGCGCGTGCTCGGGATGCAGCTTGAACGACTCTGCCCCGGGAGCTGTGATAATGATTCGAATGAAGGTTAAACAAAAGTTACCAGGTGACAAAACGCCCCGTGTGCTGCGGACTTTCCCCTGTTCCGGCAGCTACTTAATGACCTTTAATGTGGCGAGATAAGTGGCTTTATCAGAGAGAAATCCTGAAGCAGGGATGTGTCTTTGTTGGCAGAGTCACTCAGGTGGCCAGTGACATTTCTTCCCTTCCTTCACAATCTTGATGGCCACGTTTTAAATGGCAGCATTTGTGCCGAGAAGAGTTGACTGAACCTTAGATATGTGCGCCGGGCTCCTCAAACTGTGTGCGCTGAGGACTGAGGGGGAGCGGGGATAAAGTGTGGCTGAGAAGGTGAACGTCCCTGGCAGATGCAGATTCATCTCTTGGGTCACAGTGTAAAAGGAGCATCAATGACCCCCAGAAGTGTGCGGCAGTGGCAGGGTTGGTATTCGCTCTGAAATTCAATGGGGTTGCCCAGTTGGTGTCTTTAGGAGACAACTGAACTAGTGGATGTTATCAGTGTAAAAGGGTCTGAAGGGAGGGTGGGAAGAGGRTGGGGCTGGACTCTTCTCCGTAGCAGCTGCAGACAGGGTAGGAGGCAACGGGCACAAACTGAAGGCAGCAAGTTCCCTCTGAACATGAGGCAAAGCCCCACATTACTTTGAGGGTAACGGAGCATGGGGGCAGGCTGCCCGGGGAGGCTGGGGAGGCTCCATCCTCRGAGATGGTCCTGGCCACCCGCTCTAGGTGACCCTGCTTGAGCAGGGGGTTGGACTCGATGGTCTCCAGAGGTCCCTTCTGGCCTCAGCRGTCCTGGGAGTGTCTGAAGGGACATTTGCAGAGTGGAGAGTAACTGCATGGGCGCAGTGGTGATGGACACCACAGAGGTGTCGTGGGCAAAGCTTCGACTGGCTCCTCAGCCCAGGCTCATCTTCTATATCAGCCCTTGTTGGGCTGAAATCCTTGTATTCTTGTAAGGAGATTGATATTTCAGGTCCTTGCTTCATTTTGACTTTTTTTTCCCTTATCGTTTCCTTTTCATTTGTCCCTAAAAAATAAAAATRGTGCTAGTGAGTATTTGCCTTTCCTTGTGCAGAAGATAAAGCCAGGCCATTGTGGCCTGTGTGACTGAGCAAGGCAAAAAAGAAAATCCCAGGAATGTAACTTTAAGTGTCTCGGTGAGTCACAGCCACGCTCTTGGTTACCRCAGCAGACTGCCTTTCCCAGGGGCTCTGGGAGCTTGGGAAGGAGAGTGGGAGCAGATCCCGGCCCCGGAGCTCCTGCGGTCCTGCTGCTGGGGTCCAGAAGGCCTATTGCCCCCATAGACTTAGTGCAGAACTGAGGTTAGAAGTGGTGAAGGAATTTAACACGTGGCCTGGGCCCTTCAGAACCCAAAGCAGGGCATGGTTGGGCTTCCTTTTTCTTTTTYCAGTATTTCCACAGCATTCAAAGGGGATACCCTGTTCTCCTACCTGGAATCAGTTTKACTTTAATACTAACTGAAAAGAGGTGGGAAGAAATGAAGGTAGCCTTGTGATTTACTCTTTAATAAGGGTTTTGCTTAACAATAAGGCCTGGCATCTGCGTGATGATTCATCTCTGACTCTATTTGGTTACTAAATGTCATTAAGAGAAAAAGGGTTGAAGTAACATATTGTGTTGCTTGGGATGATTCTGCTGAGAGGACTGTTCCGCTTAAAGGCTCCGATTTCCCTGGCGCTTTTCAATGATGGCTATTTGGGCAACGCTGTTTTAAAAACACGTGCCCGGCGGTGCAGACACCGATGCTGTTCTCTCGCCTCCGCTGCTGTACTGGCCTCTCACGCAGACGCTCTCGGAAGGCACCACAGGACTCTGCCTGTCTGTGTGCYGCCCGCTGCCGTTCCTGCTTGGGGGACCTCGGAGGATCTCCTGCATAGCCCCYGAGGAGCAGGAGCGCTTGTGCGTGGCGCTGCTGCTCATCCAAAGCATTGCCTTGGAGCAATCCTACAAAGTGCGGGCTCTGGGGAAACGGGGGTCCTCTATGGTGTGATGGGGGAGGAAGCCACCAGTGCGCTGGGTAGGAGCCTGTCCTTGTGCCTGAAGAGCTCCCCGGAGCCGCGGGAACGGGAGGGCAGGCAGGAGCGGGCCGTGCCATGGCATCCCTGGGCTCCTTCGTGTGACCCAGGGCTGGCGCTGCCCCGCTGCCCTTCACAAGCACCCTCATGGTCCCAGCTGAGCAACGTAGCCCTTACTTATTGACCTTGTGGTGGTGTTTTGTGGGGACCCCATAAGATCAGGGCTGGGTTATGGTGGGCACGAGAGCCCCTGCCCCAGCGATGACGTGATGTGAGGGGACGAGGTGTGGGGAAAGGGCTGCCCGCAAAGCACTCGTGGGGGCTGAAAGCTCTGCCCTCGGGCAGCTGTGCCAAGCCACGTGTGGACCTGCGTGCTCCGTCTGCGCTGGTGYGGGGCTGCGGAGGGAGCGCCGTCACGTGCAAGAGAACACGACTCGAATGGAGAGTGGGAAGTGCTCTGCTCCATATCTCCATCACCTCTTTCCTCATCTGGGTTCTTTTTCCTCCTTTTGTGGAAGTCGAATGGACTGCCTTAGTAAAAAGGCTGTTTACAAGGTGGAATCATTTAGAAACGGAGCCTAATGGAGGTGAAGGGAGAGGGCGGGTGCTGATAGGAGAGGTGTCGAAAGGCCGGGGGAGCCGGGCAGGGCTGAGGCCCTCGCAGGGCTGTAGTGTTGGTCCCTGCTGATTTGCACCCCTGCGTTTTACAAAGCCCTTAAGGCTTTACACGTTCCAACGCAATTAGCTGTGCTTTACTGTTCCTGCCTCAAAATAGCAGACCTTTAGAGCACGGGTGTGCTGGGTGCTCTTAGATGCCATCGGAGTAGAGGTTTATTGATCAGCCGTGGGTTTGGTGTTCTGTCAACTGCTGCAGATGGGTGAAGCCTGTGGAACTGAGCAGGGACAAAGCTGGAGATGGCAGGAGTGTTGGACCCTTGAGGGTCTTGTGTGCCTGGGAGGATGATGGGGGGACCCCGGTGAGTGGCGAGTTTTGATTCCTTTCTTGTACTCATATAGAAAAGAACTTGGGTTTTTTTTTTCCTCCTCTTTTTTTTGGTCTTTGTTTTCTTTTTGGCTCTTCCCATGGAGAACTTGTTAAAATGCTTTAATAGGAATCCTCCCAGTGGTTACAGATCCTTTCCGGATTTTTCTTTTAAAGCAGCACAGTAAGTTACTGTACGAGCCTCCCTGCAGCTTGTGCCAGCACCAACCTGCCAGCCTGAAAGTGGAGACTGGAGGGGCCTGCCAGGAGGCCTCRTGAATCACAGAGCCATCGTGTTGAGGCAACTGCTCTGCAGAAGCCAGTGACACACTCATGTGACTCATTTTGCAAACCGTTCCCTTTAGGTTACGGAAATTGTTGACAAAAGGCTGAAAATTAGGCTCATAATGAGATAAACTGGCCAGGCAGTGAGGGTAAGCGCATGCATGTCACTTAGCATCGCTTTTTATTTATTATTTTTAGTATCTTTTAGATGTCTCGCCTTGTGGACCTTTGGGAGAGGACAACTGAGGATCTGAAGAACATCTAGGGTAAGGCCCCCCAGAATTCAGTAGCTGTTGGTCRTTGGTCCAGCTCTCAAGATGTGGCTCTTGTGCTTGAAGAGCTGGGACGTTGGGCATACCCGCTGGGTCTGCGTAAGCAGCTTCCTCTAATCCACACAACAAGCCCTTATACTTCAGGGTAATAAGATATTTGCAGGGTAATAAGATATTACAGGTCATATATGGTGGTGCTTGGATAGGAAATTCTCGTTGGGAGCTGCTTGCACAGAAAATATTGAGGGTTTTGCAGTGAAAATAAAGGGAGGCAGAATAAAGTGGGAAAGGGCAGTGTGAAGAGGGGAGGCAGAAGTTGGCCACCTGGAGAGAGATGTGCTCTTGTACTTGGTCCCACAGTCCTCAGTTCCACAAGTGCAAGGAAGAGTCGGAGTTAAAGGAATTCTATGAAAAGAAAAATCTGTAGTACTTTTTAGTACCTTTGAAGTAATGTTGTGTACTGAAGAACCTYGTCATGCTGAGGTGTGGCAGTGCTGGGTTTTATTCCTGGTCTGGTCGCTGTGTGTCTGAGTACTGGTCATATCTTTTTCTCTTGCACGTCTATTTTTGCATCGGGGAATAGGAGGCAGCATTGGTGCCTTGGTACTGAGTCTTGTAAGGATCTGGGAATGGAGGATGCCMGCTCTGACCTTGATGCTGCCACCAAGTTCTGCTGCATTTTAGAGGTGCAGGCGATACGGSCTGGCTTGGTCCTCATGGACCCTCTTCATTCCTTTGTCATCTGTTACCCAAGAGCAGCAGGGGGGTTCTGCAAGAAGCAAGTTCCTCTTTCAGGCCTGTATGTTACTGTAGAAATAGCAGAGCATCCTGTTTCACTTTTTAGAAGGAACTGAAACTGAACCCCCCACTGCCTGTGTCATGGGCTCTGGGCTGGCATCAGTGGGGAAGAAACTGCTGCTCTTGGCCTCTCTTTTGGACAAGGGGCTGGAGAGGGCATGTTAAAATGGTCCTGCAGGTAGATGCAAGAGAGCAGAGCAAAAGCTCTGAGGCTCTAGATGCTTCTGTAGCCGGTGTAAATACATCATGCCCCCAATTGTGTGCTGCAGACAAAGATGCAGTTTTCATGATAGACCAGATTCATTGATTTCTGTGTGTCATCTCTGGAAAGAAATTGCTCAGTGATTAGCATATGCCCAGGAGCTTCAGCCGTGAATGGGCCTTATAGTTTTGTCTTCAGTGCATCACAGACATTTGGTTGTATCTTCAGCTGGTGAAAACTGGCGTGGCTTTGTTGCCCTTCCAAGTCAATTTGCAATGAGTGAAGATTGGGCCTTCTGTTCTCCTTCACATGAAGGTCATGTCACTTCTGTGGCTTTGTGCAATATGTACTTTCTAAAGAGAAATGAATGTGCAGTTGTCTTTTATATTGCGATGCTCTTCTGAAGCATCCAGTTCAAAGACTGGGCGTGCTTGACACACTTTCCACCCTTTTCTTTCGAATTAGTATTCCTCTGGTGCCTCTCACATGATCTGTTGGTCCTGTGAGGGTTTGAGCTTTGATGGAGGAGGAGTCTTTGAACAACAAGAGAGGCCTGGAAAAATCTGGAACTTGTGTTTTGGAGGCTTTGATATTGTGCTGATGCTCTGTCCTACTGTTCGGTTCTTTGAGCGTTTCCCGTCTCGGGGGATGCTTTCATAACAGATATGGAGAGGACTCGCAGTTGGCGTTTCCGCAGCTTTCTCACCCTCTTGAGGACGGCGGTAATGACTTGCCCRTTGAAGCTGCCAGTACCTTGTTTTCAATGGGATCTAAGGCCACTTTGCTTTAAAGAAACAAAGAGCTCCACGGGAGRAGGCTAGAGGACACCCAGCCCCGTTGGGAAAGGTCTCATCCTGCAGTCTTGCAAAGAGGTCTGTGCGGCAGACGTCTGTCTGTGCTCCTGTTTTCCCTCCGTGATGATTAACAGCCTCATCTGCTGCCCGCTGTGAGCAAAGGTTGAGGCATCTCTCACAGACAAAGACCTGAGTTGTGCTGAGGGCCACCCGACACGAGGAACTGGCTTCGTGCCATGGCTTTGTGTCACCTCCTCCCACAACACGGTGATGTCGGGCATTGGCTATGCTCCAGGCTCTAGGGACATCCTGGAGATGGGAACTCAGGGCACTCTTGGGAGTCTGGAGAGGTCTCAGAGCTCTTGTGGGAACCAACTGGCTTGAAAGGGACACAGGCACTGTAAGCAGCTCGTAGAAGAAGTCCCCACCGAAAGGCAGTGGACTTGGGGCTCCAAAGCCCAGCAGACGGTTCTGGAACCACCCTCTCTTCTAGGAGAAACAATGACGTAAGGTTTGAAGGTGCCTGGGGGTTGTCACTGCGGTACAGCCCTCCACGTGGGGAGGAAGTGGCTGCAGCTCGTTTTTGTGGAAGGCGCCACTTCCAGAGGCTTCATCTCCAAGAAGAATCGCCTCAGAAGGTGACTTGTGTGTGTCCCTGTGCCCCTGCTCGGGGCTGGTCCTCCTGGAGGCAGCCCCTAGTTCACCTAGGGGCCGTGTTTGTGCTTGATGTGGCTGCCTSAGGAATCCTGAGTCACTCTTTACCCAAACTCCCCCTTGATCCGTCTCTTAACTCTGTGGTTACGTAACTGTCAGGAAAGTCCTCAGATACGAAGAAAGATGAAACTGGCTTCTTCCTAAAAACGTAGCGTGGGGCTTTTATAGCAAGAGAGCRGGTTGGGTGTCCGTTCCTTGATAAAACACAGCTGCACAGCACGGCCGGGGTGTCTCGGGTCTTGAAATGCCCCTTGGCATTGCCGTGCCCTCACACCAGGGATCYGCTGGGTGCTGCATTCCCTGAGGCTCAAAGCAGACTTGTGCCCCACCACATTGGTGACAAGTGACCTTCGACTCCAGCTGAAACCTCTCCAAGTGCCCCGGAAGCCCTCGTGGGTCTGGGCCAGCATGAAGGAGCCAAATGTAAATGTGTCCTTGTTACCCTCGACTTTRAACAAGGGACGTTGGGGTCGGTGTAGGGCTTGGCCCCGGTCAAAGTTTGCTGTCCCCTATGTAGGGAGCCAACGGGATCACTGAGTTTGCATTTGTCAGTAGTAACCTGGTCACCGGGTTAGCTCTGAAGGGCACCAAGCAATTGCCCTTATCAGTAGGAGCGTCACTGTTTGCTCTGGGTATTGGGCCCTTCTGGAAGCTCATCTTCCATCTCGGCCTTCACCGGCAGCCCCTAAATGCTGGACATGAGTGTGGGAAGAAAGTCGTCTCAGTGTTCATCAAGCTTAAAAAGTGAAACAGGGAAAACTCTATAAAATCAGCTCTGCAGGGTGAAAAGGAGCAATATAATTGCATGCAAGGAAACTTTCCTGGTGGTAACCATGGATCGATATCTGTTTTCAGCAGCTTTTGATGAGGCTGTCAGCGGAGCCTATCAGTCTGCCTGCATTTAAAGTTTCAGCCAGCGTTAAATTACCCGAGCAATTACAAATCCTAGGATGACTGAGATAACTCATTCTGCTAAAGCTTCCTCAGGTTAAGCTGAAATTAGGAACTGTCAACAGAGGTGTCTCTGGCAAGTGCCTGAAGTTAATAGTGTGGTGCRTCCCCGGGTGCCGGAGCCCACGCTGGGGTGGTGGTGTCTCGCATGGCCACTGCCCTGCTGGCTTCCCTGTAACCCTGCTCTTTATTTTCTACCTGTGGGCAACAGCATTCACTGCTGGCATAGCTGCCCTGGCAGATGGAAYGAGAATACACGTGAAGGAGAGAAGATCAAAGCAGCAGGATATGAGCCAGTGGGATTGGGAAGTGGRAAGGGTAGAACAGGAGTGGTGGTGTTGGTGGAACCACCACCCTTTGCGGTGTCTTCCATGTGGCGACGGATGCAATACGGTTATTTGAGAGTCTATTCTGAGACTGTTTTGAAGATATCAGTGGAGGAGAGGGATCTTCCGAAGCTTCCCGTGGCTTTAGGAACTCAAGGAAGCATGTGTCGAGTGYGAGGGACTTGTCTTCAACCAGCCAAGGCCGTTCAGACTGTAGAAACCCATCCCCTGCTTTGGCTGCTGACGCCAGCACCACGACCAGAGGAAGAGCAGTCGAGCAGCGTCACCGAAGTCAGAGCCAGGGACAGCTCTTRTGGGAAGGAGCTGGGAAAGCTCCATGCCTCAATTCCATGTTGCTCAGGAATAAGAAGGGGACTGTGAATGAGGGGTGGAAATGCCCTGTTTCTCCTTGTCTAAATGCATAGTCCCTCCAGAGCGGGTGGATGCCCTAAGCAAAAGATAAATAAGATTAATGCCATTTGTTTTGCCCTTTTGTCCAGTGCTGTGGTACTGGAGCCAAAGGCAAGGGCGACCTGAACCGCTCTATGTGGCGAGTAGTGAGGGGAGTTGGTTTGTCTGGCTCTCCTTGCGGTGAGGGAGCTCTAGGGAAGTGGCACAGACCGGATGGTAGATGTGGGTGCACGGGGGCTGCTCATCCTCCTGGTGGGAGCCACTGCTCCCCAGGGCCGGCCATGGTCCTGGCTCTGCTGTCATGAGGAGAGACATCAGTGGGGGGACAGGAGGGCTCTGCTGCGGGGAGCTGGGGGGACCGCTGGCATCTGCCTGTGCTGGTGATGGGAAGGTGCTGCCAGGGAAGAGCTGCACTGGGAGCAGAGCCTGGCGAGCAGCGGATTCRGGAGCTGGGGCTGCCGGAGCAGAGGCGAAGCCTCTTGAGGTGCCTCTGTGAGCAAAAGGCAGCGATTTGTGGTGGTCCGTGAGGTATGTTGTGGTCAGGATGCAGTTGGAAACCCGCTCTGTCCTTTGGCTCCATTTACATCACCAAGTGTCTCGGCTTTTTTAATTTTTCCGTTGGAATATGGGGCTTTTTGGCAGGGTATGTGTATCCCACAAAGTAGCTGTTTCTATCAGAACATTTGAGAACTTGAGGAGCAGAAGGAGCATGTAAAATGCCCAGGCTTTGCTAACCACGTTTTCCTGCACCTGTGTGCTAGTGTCACTGGAGAGACCCTGCAGTTGTACCGTGTGTCTGAGAGCAGCTTTGGAAGTGGATCCAGCGGAACTTGCCTCCCAAAGCCTGTTTCCACCCTCCGTCACGGCCGGGTCCCCTTCTTTCTCCCACCTGAGCAGCGTTTCAGTCCCCTGGGACGCCGTCGGTTGAGGTGGCCRCGCTCTGGAGCGCGGCGTCCTTGGGCACGCTGGGGAAATCTCTGCTTTACAGTCTATTTTACGTCAGTGTTTCACTGGAGTGGAAAAGAGGAAGCGCTCTGGTGTGCTTTGTAGGATGCAAGTCTCAGAACGCCCTTGCTGCCTCCTGCTTGCGGAGTCGGACCAAGGTTAAGCAGCAGCAGTGTAATCTGACCTTGGGGTTATTCCGTGTACATCCCCCGTGCCTTAGGGGTWTTGAATTTCCCTACAACAGTGTTTTCATCAACTTGAGCAGTGAAGATAAAATCCCCCCTCGTGCATTTTCATTCCCATTTGYAGATATTCCTGAGAAAGCAGCTTTGATGGTGAAATGCCACGTTCCCACCTCTCTACCCTTCTCCCCGTGTTGACACCTCTGTTTCCCTTTGCATGTGCCTGGTGGCTGCTGCAGAGCACGGTGTGTGCCCGTGTGTAGATAAGCACATACAATTCCATAGGATGGATTTTTCTGAGAAGAGGATGGGTGAATTTCTGCCCGTTGCTCATAGCTGCAGCGGAGATGGGATTTCCAGTTCCTTCCTGTGCTTTATCTAAGCACAAGCCCCTCTGTACAGGCCAGCTGGGTGCCCCGGGGGAAAGGGCCAGGCCAGGCCGAGGGGTCCCAGCAGACCCGCAATGGCACGTGGCGAGGGTGSTGCTCTTAGCTCTGTCCCTTGCATTATTGCCTCTCTCCTCCGTGCAGGTGAACTAGGCTGTGTCAAAGACAGAAAAGAAGGAGCTTCACCCAGAAATGCATTCATTGCACAAATGCAGGCAGCAGCTGTAGGACGAAAGCCATGGAGAATCCCGAGGGAAGCGGCGTTAGGGAGCTGGACTCACGTGTGCTTTGAGCAAGAGGAGCCCCTCTGGTAGTGGGAAGATAAGAGGTGCTGAGATGTTTAAACCTTTTCCCCTTGCTCGTGGAAAGGGGAAGGCAGCGTTAATGTGTAGCTGGGCCCTGGGAGCACGGATCGGTGTGAGGACTGCCCTGGACCCAGTGGAGGCCCCTCCGGCCCGGGTATGGGGCACGGAGGGCAGTCAGGTGATGCGGGGCTGCCGGCCACGAGCCTGCCGGGCCATTAGGCGCAAGCAGCTCGGGCAATAATTAYGGGTGGTGAGGGGAGCTCGTGAGGAGGCAGCGCCCTCGGTGCCCACGAGGGGCTTTAATGATTAACCGCGGTAGGAGCGGTGGTGCCCGGCGGCTCCCCGCGGCGTGGGCGCCCTCGAGGCTGCAGCGGTGCCCGGCTCGCGYGCTGCCAGCCCTGGCGCAGGGTTGGGGTCGCTCCCTCCCTCCGTTTCCTCACGCGGTGGTGGAAAGGGCCGGCGTCAAGGAAAGGGAAAGCAGCTCTCACCCGTATGGTGCTGGACTGACCGTGTGTGGGTGTTGAGCCGTTACCGTGGGATGAGGCTGCGGTGCTGCCGCCCGTAGCCCAGGGCAGGGAGCCTGGAGCCGCAGCCTGCGTATTGAATACACTATTGTATGTYGCCCTCCCTTGTTGTTATAGCCCTTGCTAATTGCTTTTACGTGATTYATGCTGGCTAATTAGTCTCTATTAATTACCACTTGTTTAGTGACCTGTGTGATTGGGCACAGCTAGAAGCTCCGGMGCAGCCTGCCCGGAGTGGCAGTCCGGGAGCAATTAGCGGGAATTCCTCCCGCCGGCACGGCCGGGAGCAGAGCGGGCTGGGCAGGATGGGCGCCTGGCCCTTGCCTGGAGCCCTGCAGCACAGAGCCACCCTCGGCGAGGAGCTCCCCGCTGCATGTGGGGCCAGCCCGAGGCTGCGGAGGCTCCCGCTGCCGCTCGGGCCAGCCCTTATCTCCGTGGGTCTGTCTCCCGAGGTGATGGGCGTGACGTTACATACGCCGGGATGGAGGGTTCGTTCTAGTGTGTGGGCCGCTGTCTGGTGCCTTGGCTTCAGTTGCTGAGCCACAGGGTCTGTGTTGTCACTGGCTGCAGCTTTCCAGCAATTGCGACTCCAAATCAACCCCAGGAAGGCACCCTAGAGCTAGGGATTTTTCCAGCCCCCTGATCGGCCCCTTAGGTGAATCATGAGGGCACAAGGTGAGAGCAGGGGATAATTCTGTAGCAAAGAGGAACCGCATTGTGCTTGAGTCTGACAGCCCTCAGAGCCTTCGCGGTGCTGGGATTTGATCTATGAATAGGGAAGAAAGAGGATGTCCCTCCATTAATAGGTCTGCACTTGATTCAGGACTCCTGCAGTTCAAATAGATCTGGCTGGTTTTATTTGGTGACGAGGGTAGGAGAGCCTGACATGCCTGGGCATAGTCTTGCATTTGTKGTAGCTTGTGAATTCTCTTGGGACTATATGGAAAATATTTATCGTTATTTCAATTCCCCGTGCTGGAAATAGTGCAAATACCTGACTGTGAGTCAGAACATGATGAATCGGTACAAGTTAGCTCTACTGCCAATCATTTAAGAGCACAGATGTGACACGAGCAATTATTTGACGGTGCAAAGTGGGCCCTTGAGCATTGAAATGCAGCATTTCTGAGGGAGCCCAGCAGAAGGAGGTGCCAGCCCCTGCGGCGGGGGAGATGCAGGGCCCTGCTGCTTCCCAAGCACTCGGCCTTAAAGAGCAGCCCTGGCATTGGGTAGGCTGGTGGGGGAGAGCAGCTTTGCCAGTGCCTTGCTAGGACCGTGCTGCCCGCAGAGGGGCCGGGTGCTTCTAGGCAGATCRTCCCAGCTGGAGTCAGGCCCTGCTGATGTCCCGTCCACTGGGTGCAAGTGGGAAGAGCCCTCCAGACCCAGGAAAACGATGCCYGTGGGGTGGTGGGCAGGCTGGCAGCCCCACGGTCTCTGCCCGCGGTCCGGAGGGGACATCTAAGTGCGTGAGAACTGGTGCCGCTCAACTGTAGGATGTGAGACCCGTGGGGTGTGCGAGAGCTGCAGGGGATTAGGGCGGCGCTCCCGTGGTGTGCAGCCTGGCTCCTGCTCAGCACTGACCGCCTCGACACTGTGAATCTTTGCAGACTGTTGGTATTTTGTATTTCTCAGCTTTCTTGCCTTCCCCATGGAGAGTTCAYGGCCGGTGCTGCGGCTATCAGCCGGATGGGTGTTAAATGCAGCGCAGGAGCCGTTGGCTCCCCTTTGGACCYGTGGTGGGAGACGTGAACTCTGCTCCTGGAAGGGATCGTGTCTTCCTGCTGGCAGCACAGCCTGCTCCGCTCGCAGTGCAGGGTCTGACAGAAGGCCCGGAGTGGGCCTGTCCCCTGCCGTGCTGGTGGCCCTGTCCCCGCGTTTGTGGCGTGGAGAGCGGGTTTGGTGCCAGTCTCCTCTGGACAGAGCCTTGCAAGGACGTGTGCGGAGCTGTTGGTTTTCCTTCGGCCCAGCGTGCTGTCTCTCCGGGAGGTGCTGGAGCTGGCAGGATGGGGCTGCCCGCAGAGGATTTGCTTCCCCTTGGGTTCCAGCCAGGCAGGACGGGAATGCTCCGGGCTGCTGCTTTTGGGCTCATGCAGAGCGTTGGGGCACGGAGCGCTCCCTTCCAGTTCACTCCGCAGGCCTGTGCCCGTGGCCTGGGAGACTTCTTGCTGCTTTTCCTTTACAAAGYGAATTTAGGCGGGTTGAGGACGTGTGATGTGCCAGGGAGTCCTCCTGAGCATAGGAGGCCTGGCCAAGGCCCCTGCGCTGTGGGCACAGCACTGCAGGAGCGGYTTCATGGGGGGCTTGGCCCTCTCTGCCTCCAACGTGCCCCCGTGAGGGTCCTACCCACAGGAGGCCCTGCCACGTGTCCACCAAAGCACAGACCCGTAGCTGCTACCGGGAAGGAGCCGGCGTGACCCTGTGCCGTTCCCAGCGCACGGACACGCACCCGGTCCTTCTGGGACCCGCCAGTCCCAGCGTGGGAATCCAGCTGCGATGGAGAAATCCCTGCGCGCTGCTCCGTAATTAAGAGCACGAGAGAGGCTTGCTCTTAATTAGCTTCAATTGACACAGCTGTGGCCCTCCATGTCTCTGAGAAGGTCTGTGCTCCCCTCTGGGGAGCGTTTACTGCTCATTACTGCTCCCACGTTAGCCGGGCGCTGGTGTCCCGCTAAGGGGCTGCGTGTCCGAGCTGCCGGCCGAGGAAGCCGCCTGTTTGCACGGGGWGCTGTTGGGAAAGGGCCGCGCTCCCATGCGATGCACGGCGGCTCGGAGCGCTGCTGCCGGCGCGTCGTGGCGAGGCCCTGCCAAGAAGACCCGCCTGGCTGCCCTGGGAGCTCCTTGTGCTGTGTACAGCCTGGCGGGAGGCCTGTGGCTCCTCTCCTGTCACCCATGTGCTTGCTGCTGCCTTGAAGGTTGCAGAAGTGTAAGGGAAATAGAAACAAACCCCATGATTCTTTAAAAGAAACTCTTTTTTTTTGGCGTTTTGCACATGAATTTTGAGTGTTTGAGACCATTAGTAATGTTGTTGGCAAAGGCTGCTGTGAATTGATAAATAGATCGTGAGTTTCACTGGCTGCCTAGATTGGAAAACACGTGGTGGATTTGAGTCACCAAGTGACCTTGGGATGTGCTGGCCCCATCCCTTAAGTTGAACCAGCAAAGGTCAAACCCCTGCCTTTGGTGGAGCTGCAAGACTGCATTACAGGAATTGTGTTTATGGCCTTATTGATGCATTTAGGGGGACAAGAGACATAAAAATGCAGTCAGTCCCTCACCAGAGTGCCTGTTGCTTGAAGGATGTAGTGCYTCAACATCAGTTAGACTTGGGTGATGTGGGAAAGAAAGGAAAGAATCAGATGGGCCGCTAAAAATGTCCTGGTATCCTTGGAAATAGTTTGTTTCTGGTGGAACAATGGCCCTGGAACTGAGGAAAAAGCAAGCTGCAAGAGAAAGGTGGTGACTGTTGGGTCAGTTAGCCTGAGGAAGCTCAAAAATGTGAAGAGTCACTGTGTAAATGGGGTACATACTGCCTGTGATGAAGCCTGGAGAGAACCAGATCGATTCTCGAGCTGCTTCCTCCTTTCTTCACTTGCTTCGAGTGCCCCAGGCCTTTCCATTTGCTCGGTTAGGTTGCCCCTGGTGCAGGTTCTTCAGACCTTCAGCATGTGCAAGAACGGCCGTTGAATCCGTTGCTTGGATTCAGAGTTTGGCTGTTGGGACACAGGAGCTCTGCGGAATGCTGCTCGTCTCCGAGGGGCTGAGGGCGGGTCTGGTGGTCAGACCAGGGAGGTAAAGACTTCTCATTACATGCTTTGTGCAAAGTTGTAAATATACATATATATGATTTATCATCTCAGCAACCATTCCTGTTGGGGAACATGTTTGCCAGGCTGTTGGTGATAGATCCGAAAGGATGTGAGCTCACTCCAAGGTAACTTCCTTACACGTTTCAGATTCGTGATGGCAGGTAGCTCTGCATCCTGCTTTCTGTGCCCCTGGAAGCTGCACTGCATCGGAGGGAGAGGGCGATTCCTACCAGGCACGAGCAGAGCGTCACCCCTGCCATGGCTGCTGGAGGACTGAGCTCGTTCAAGCTGGGCTAGGGAAGAGGGAGCTTTTGGTCTGCAGAAAATACCACTTTTCCGGTTGCAGCAAGACAGCCAGGACTGCAGCGGTGGGTTGAAATGCTGCTTTTTGGAGAGCCTTTGGTCAGACTGCAGTCCTTGTGGTGCTGTGCTGGTTCCACTCTTTCCTGAGGTGGGGAGGATGTGTTTTGGAGACCTCCAGCTAAGCTGTATCACCCAGGGAGGGAGAGCACAGTCAAGCCATAGTTCCAAAGGAATAGCAAAGCCATGTGCATATATATAAGCATATATATTTCTGAGAGGAAAAACAGTCTTTTTTTTTCCCATAAAACAGCATAGAAAAAAGGACTCGAGCCTCCTTTTCTGTTAAATGCTACAGAAAATTTCTGATCATGCCTGCGTGTTGACAATATTATATTCATAACTGTAGCAACCAGGGCAAGTGACCATCAAACGGGGCCAGTTTTGGTCATTTGGATATTCTGCCATTGAGAGAGCCTTCATCCCAGTGGGTTAATGGGAATACAGGAAAAATTATCCTTGCAAGGAGGATGCTGGAGGGGGCAGAATGACCAGCGCTGCTCGGAGGAGGTGCTGGACTCTGTGGACGTGGGAGGTGGGTGCTGAGATGGTGGGTGTAGCGGTGGAGGGAGAAGAGCAGCCCCACTGCCGCGGCTGCACGTCGGGTGAGGGAGTGCGTGTCAGGAGTGTCTAGACAAGGTGGAAAACTGAACACGAGCTTCGGAGRGGGAGAAAAGGAGGAGTAAAACAGCGGAGAAACAAAAAAACAGTAGTTTACGTGATTATATGCTGCCTAAAGAAGACGGGCTGAGATTATATAACTCTCTGGGGAAGCTCTGCATGAAACAATTATATGTTGAATTAGGTGCATTTTTTTTTTCCTTAAAAAAAAAGAAGATTTGAATGCTTAAAGTGTGGAGGAGGGTAGTGAAGTGCTGAGCTGAAAACCTTTTATTTTTTATTTTTTTTTTAATCTCTGTATGTGCTACATACTGAGGGGGAAAGAGACAGCAGAGAATAGGATGCGTTTGACACGTGTCAGAGATATCAGCAGCTCCAGTGACAATTTTAAGGAAATTAAATGGAAATTACAGGGAAGCATTTTAGAGCAGAAGCCCCCAAAGCACTTAAAAATACAGAGCATCCGAGAAGTTCAGTGTCTGTCGGTGGTGGGAGGTCGGCTCCTTTCATGGCCAACGTGTTACCCCGAGAGGGCCTGAGCCTGGGTCAGCACTGAGACCCYGTGACCTGATGTGGCCAGGGCTGTCCCGGGAGTCAGAGGAGCTCTAGGGTGGGATGGTTCATCCCAATAGGCAAAAGCCCTTAAATCCCAGCATAATCTCTGAAGAGTTGGGTCTCTTGGGAACTGATTTATCAGCTTTCTGCAAGGCTAAACGCCTTCATGTTGTGGTCTCGCTGATCACCCCTCTCGGCTGGTCAGAGGTGTTGTCAAGGGTGCATTTCATGGGGTGTCTCTTCTCGTTGTCCCRCTCCGGGGGCCGGGATGGCCCCAGCTCCTGGCTGAGCTCTTCGCCCATGCTTCCCCGTGCTCTCCATGCTCTTGCTCTCCTYGGCTGCCTCTCTTGGTCCTGGCGTGCCCTTCGGAAGGCAGAGCACCCCGAGGAGGTGTGTATGAGGGCCTGGAGCTGAGACTCCACTGCTCCAGCCTGACGGCCTTAGTTCCCTTTCTTWCAGTCTTGCAAAACTGTGACACACCCAGCTGGGTGTGCCCAGCGCTCTTGAGCTAAAACCAACTGTGATTAGCTGTCATCACGGCCTCTCTTCCATCAGGGCCTGCCTTTCATTTCTCCCCTTCCCCCTTGTTTTGATCTCTGTCCACATCATGGGTATTTCTGTYCCCCYTAGAGCAGAGGGAGGCGTTATCTGMCCCTGCTGCTGCTACCCTTGGAGTCCTGCTGCCACGTGGTGTGGAAGATCCCGGAGCAAGCGTAGCCCAACACAGAGAGGCCCGCGGAGACCACACCGGAGTAGGAGCAGGAGAACAGCAAGCACGTCGGGTAAGGAAATGAGAGGGGAAAAAGACTCTAGCAGTGTTTTCATTTCCTTAGGAACACATCCCAGAGGGGAAAAAAAACACAAAGGGATGAGTCATCCTCAGAGGATGTTGGCTCCTCTGAGTTGCAGCTGCTAGTTTTTAATTCTGTAAATTTAATTGACRAGACAAATAAATGAAAGAAGAGGAATGACTGGATAGGATGCATATCCCTTTCTATGGGATAACCACCTTTCTAGCAAGGATGTGTGCGCTTGGCTATTGGATTTCAGGTCTCTGAGCTATGAGTTGCTTGTGTAGAGGTGTAGTTTGTGCACGCAGGTTTGCAGGCTTCAGGTAAGGCTTGGGGCATTGTACCATATCGCTTGGGGCATTGTACCATATCACTTGGGCAGGAAAAGGGGAAAAAAGGAAACTTAGGGGTTTTTTTTTGTGTGTGTGTAAGTGCATTAATATCAATCAGTGTCCTTTAGACAAAGCCCTGGATACAGAACAGAGATGATGCAGGTTGGAAGAGCAGCTGATTCACCAGAGGACTGTGCTGCCTTTCAGAGAGCCCTTGACAGGCTGGAGGAATGTCAGGGCAGGAGCATCAYGGAGTTCAAGAAAGGGAAGTGCAGGGTCTTTGACCTGGGGAGGAATAACCCYGTGCACCAGTAAACACTGGGGACCGACCCRCTTGCCAAGGCCCTGCGGAGAAGGGCCCGGGGTCCCGCTGGACATGAGCCATGGGTGCACTCTTGCAGTAACGATGGCCAGCAGCATCCTGGGCGGCACTGGGAAGAGTGTTGGCAGCACGTTCAAGGATGTGGTGCTTCCCCTCTGCTCAGCCCTGGCGAGACGTGTCCGGAGTGCTGGGTCACGTGCTGAGCTCCCTAGGACGCAAAAGATGAGGACTTACTGGAGTAAGTCCAGTGAAGAGTCTCAAGRATAACCAAGGGACTGGAGCATCTCTCATACGAGGAGAGGCTGAGAGAGCTGGGAGTGTTTAGCCTAGAGAAGGCTCAGGAGGGACCTTATCCCAGGGTAAAAATAAATAACAATGCAGGAAATTTCATTTATACATGATAAGCTCTCAGTGTGATGGGTGGAGAATACCAAAATAGGTTGCTTAGAGATGCTGTAGAGCATACCCTTGGAGACACTCAAACCAAGACTTCTTCCTTAAGAATCCGGCCTGTGTGACTGCTTGAGCAAAGGAGTTGGACCAGGCGATCCCTAGAGGACTCTTCCAAACTCAAGGATTCTGTGACTCTGTGGGGTGTTATTCCTAGCCGTTACCACTAAATAAGCTATTCAAATGTCAGTGAACTACATGATCCAGTTAAAGAACTAAGGTGCYTCTGTGTTTATATCGAAGCTGTACTTCCTTCTCACTGGGCTGGAGTGGCTTAGCTGAATCTAGACAGCCCGTCTGTCAGCTGGAAAAATAGCCCTTATCCATTTCCTCGAAGGTCCTCCCCTTGGCACGCTCCAAGCAGTGCAGAGCAAAGCGCCGTAATGCAGGGCAAAGTGAGGCAGCTTTTATGATCTTTACGGCTACAAACTGGTTTTGTTATGTCAATAACAAACAGAAGAGCAGGGCTGTGGCAAGATATTTTCCATATGTCAGGTCAGAGCATCTTCAGTTATCATCCAGTGTCCTATTCTTAGACTTTGGCTAAAATGAGAAGACAGTTTTTCAGTGTTTATGCTACAAGATACAGGGATTTGGTTGCACGTACGACAAGGGGCTTTTGGCAAAGGGGTACCAATACTTCAAATACCAATATAAACTACTTAATTGAAGAAGGAAGCAGTGTGGGAGGAAGAAGGCAGCCAGTATTGTGAATTGTTCAATCTGTGCTGTCAATCTGCTTGTTTTTCCAGTGCTTCATATGACTTTGAGGCTGGGATTTCAAGGTCTGCCTGCATTAGTGATGACGGGAAGATGAGACTGTGTTAATGCTTGGCACTGTCTTCAGAGCATTTAGAGAAGTTGTTTCAAAACCTGCCTGCGGTGCCAGGGCTGAGGAATAAGGCAAGAGATCCTCAAARGCCAGGCTCATGAAAACATGAGGCTAGTGAGATTGCTCCAAGAGTGTGTACAGACAAGGGCTCAACCAGCCAGTTCTGTGGAGTTGAGACTAGGTGGAGAACTCAAAAAATGTATGAAAAAGGCATCACCAAATGAACTAACTTACAGGAAAAACATCCAGYGCTTGCCTTGCAAGACCTTGCACTTCCCATATAAACCAGTGGTTGGAAACAACAGTTCCTTCTGCATGTGTTGTTCTAGGTTTTTCCACTGTAGTATTTCTTTTAAGGCCACCTCTTTTTGTTCTGTGCTGGGATGCTCCTTGACAGGAGGACCAATATGGTGGTGCTGGTGATGGTTGTGCTTCTAGAAACCTCCAGGCAGAAACTGTGAAAACATGAGGATTCACCGTAAAATAGGTTTTTTGAAAGCATGAAGCTGTTTATGTTGCAGAAGACAACCTTACAGCCGTTTGCTTTTCTCACTCCAAAGGCCGGGCTGCGTTTCTCATTGAGCTCRCAGGACTCAACGTGAGCTCCCGTCGTTCGGTTTCCCTTGCTTAACACAAGAAGAGTAGACATAGCTTGCTGCTCCCCTTGTGGGTAAGAGGATATAGCTTTGTAAATGCAATTTAGAAGTGGAATCTAGTGTCCCCATTCCTCAGCTCCCCCCAGTGACCTCCTGAAGACTTCTAATTGAGATAAAATACAAACTACTTTACTCTCACTAGTATTTGAGAGCCAAGGATTGCCTTGCGGTTAAGGCAGACGTGGCCAAGAGTCTTGTGTTCAGTCCAAGCTCTGCTAGCAGCAGTCTGTGACACTGACGAATCATCATTTCTGGTATGAATATGTATGAATTCCACCAGCTCATACTTTTCTATAATTAAAGCTAATCACGTCCCTTGAATATTTTGTTGAATTGAGATCCTCTGCTGTTCTTTTTGTTCTTATTGATCATGGTAGCCTCGTGCCCTTTGGGTCTTGTGGGTTGTTTTGGTAGATTCAGGCTTTTAATTTCTAACTGAAGACACTAAATGCTGAGGGGGGCTGCAGCAGCAGTAGCAGTAATGTGGGAAGTGCCAATGCACTCGCAGCTGTGGCAGTCAAGGTGTTAAAAGATGCCACTGCTGTCACTGCTGTCTAATATACTGCTCTTATTTCTGATAGCACTAATGGTGCTGTCAGAGAAAACCAGAACAAATGGAGATGTTACTCAGGCTAGAAAGAAAATTATGATGGTCATAAATGAGAGGGGGGAAAAAGGATTGCAATTCCTCCTGCCAGACACCTCCAGGCCTGCTGTACTGTGTCATCTGCAGCCTCGCAGGGTGTTGGGCAAGACCTGGGCATTAACCACCTCGGGGTGTTTTGGTGTCTGTGTTTTATACAGCTACCGTGTATGTTTAAGTTAGAAATGCACCAAACAGCTCTTCYCTTGCAGCGTTAGCATCCTTCTGCAGGAGCTGGTGCTAGTTTTCCATGGTAGAAAAGGGTGGCAGTAAAACCTGCCTTGGTTGTTTTGTCTGGCCAYGCGTTGCCTGTTCTGGGGATCTGGAGGAAAATGTGATTCCAAGACTTGATGCAAAGCCGAGTTGGGCCTCTCTTGGAATCAGGGCACAGAGCCTGCAACGTGCTGGCTGGCGGTCACATGTGGGCTAAGGCTCCCGTAGTTTACCCTYGGATAAACCCTTGGGGAACGTGGCTGTGAACACCCCAGCTATTGCTCAAGCAGGGGCAGCGCCCCAGAGGCGTCGTGTGCCCCAGGGCGGTAGATGGAGACGGATCATAAAGCGTGTGAGGCCCCTGGAGGTGAAGTGCAGCGACGGGAAGCTGTCACACGCACGGGTGTCCTCAGTCAAGAAGGGCGTGCTGTCACCAGAGGTAAAGATTACTCAGTGTCTGTGAGGGCTAAAGGGGAACGGAAAGCAGGGCTGGACCCCACCTCCCCTTCACCAAAAGGGCTGGGTTTGGGATGGTGCATTTTGCACCTCCCTCTCAAGTATTGCGTCAGGAACAATGCTTTTATTTTCTGTTCATTTGGACAGATTTCCCCCTGATTTTTTGCAAGGGTCAGGTTACCTTGGCAGGTGAATGGGGCTGCAGGTATGTGGAGCTGCAACCTGCAAACAGTCCCTGCAACCAAGGCCCTGTCCTGCTTGGGCTTGGCGAGGAAGGTCTCAAAATACTCCATCTTCTGGTGGCTGCTGAGGGACAGGAAGGAGCACATGAGGACCAGGCTGTAGCCTTGCCCTCTAATCAGCTCTGGATGCTAGAGGTGTCTCTTAAAGGGCAGCAAGAGCCAAATTTTATCTTTCATGGGAATTCTGAAATTTCTGCCTTTTTTTTTTTTAAACTGAGAGTGAATCACCAACTTGGCTTTATGATGAAAGTACTGGAAAAAATGGTCATAGCATACTGCTCCTCATTCCAACTGCAGTTTTTTTCCTACAGAAACATGAATAGTAAGCAATTCAAAAGAAGCCTTATAAAAACAAAGGCCGTGTTACAGGTATGCCCAGGCGGAGGTTTCAGTTTGATTTTTCCAGCTGAAAGTTTGAAGTCCTCCTCCTGCAAAATAAGGGTTTTGTTGAGTCAGCGCTGCCCTGCACGCGCTGCTGCAGCCGTGGTGCTCAGGGCTCTGCAGCCGTGGTGCTCAGGGCTCTGCAGCCGTGGTGCTCAGGGCTCTGCAGCCGTGGTGCTCAGGGCTCTGCAGCCGTGGTGCGCAGGGGTGGTATGAGATGAGGCTCAGAGGAGACGAGCTGTCCTGGGCACTGGTCACCACGTAGGTGCTGCCTCTGCTGTTACCTGTGTCTTGCAGAGTCCTCCTTCAGCCTCAGGTACTTGGTGCAGACTGCTGCTGGGGGYGCCTCGAGGCAGGACTCTTGAGGAAGAGGGCTCCCTATTAGAATGATTAACTAAGGCCAAGCCCTCCTGGGAGATGCGGTCTGTGTAAGCAGAGCTGGCAGCAGAGTGCAGGGCTGTCACCAAGGGAAGTGCTGCAGTCAGCAGCGTTGTCTGGGCTGCTTAAAGCTGTGCTTGGGGAGCAGCTGGGGCTCCTCCAGCAGGAGGAACCAGCCCTGCCTTTCTGAGGGGCCCTGAGGGGCCCTGAGGGGCCCTGCCCCTCACAGGGGCTGTGAGATAGACGGCACCTGTGTGTTGTGCATCCCCTGCAGCACCTGAGCCTCATTAGAGGCCTTGGGCTTTGATTGAGGACGCCATGCAGGAGCAAATCCCTTTGGGAAGGAGCTGCTGCAGGGGAAGGAGTTGATTCTGTATTGGGCTGGCTGCAGCTTACCCAGCATGCAGGAAATGCAGGAGCCGGAGGCCTGGAGCGCTGCCTGCTAGCGCAAGCAGAGGCCTCGCAGCAGGGCTGGCGTTGCCATGCTCACCAGCCCCGTCGTGCTGCTGTGCCCGTTGTTTCGGTGTGCGCCGCATGGCTGCTGAGAGAACTGATTGATCCCAGGTTGGGTCCCTGGGTCTGGTTTTGGTGYCTCTGCCTCCTGCTCCCTTTGAGCTAAAAGGAGAGGGGATGATATGGGACTCATCCGGACACAGTTAATCCTTCAGCTGAAGGTGTCAGTAAGGAACTGCCTTCAGGGTCCAGGCAGAGCGTGTCCCTGTCCCTGGGCAGCCTCGGCGGCCCCTGCAGTGGGGCCTCGCGGCTGCCCTCGGCCTGCAGCTCTACTGCGATGCTTGAGCTCCGCAGGAAGGATCCTGGAGGCAGAGGGCGAGCGGAAGGGGCGCGTGCGTGGGGACGGCGCCGTGCCCACTGCGGGATGCTCAGCGGCGTGGCGGGCGCTGCGTGAGCAACACAAGGTGCCATATCTTGTGCAGCCCACCGGCCACTGCAGAGGGGAGGCTGCACAGGGAGCTCCAGGCTCCCACTGTGTGGAGGTTGAAGCGGAGGCTGTGCGGGGGTCCTGGGGAGGTTGGCCTTGGGAAGGGAAGCCAGAGCCTTTTCAGCTGGCTTTTCCTCCCGCCATTAAGCCTGTTCAGCACGTCTCTTTATTAAGCAAACGGAAGGTGGAGTTTAGCAGAGCACATTCCGAAAATAGCTTTAAATGGAGCATCCTGGGGTTTGCGCGAGGGGACGTGTGGGACCCGGCGGCTCTCGGGGGCAGCGCGGGGGAGCCTGGCCCTCGCTCCTCCGTCATCGCGGGGGCCGAGGCGGCTGCCGGGGGGTACCGGGAGGCAGCGCGGTCGCCATGGAGATGTGCTCCTGCTGCAGCTCCCACCGGAGCYGCCGGCCGGCCTGGTCCTCCTGGCGGTGCCGCAGCCCTTGTGGAGCCCCAGGGGCTGGGCTGAACAGCTCTAAGGCTCTGAGGTGGGGTTCCCCATGAGAAACCAACGTGCCCAGCGTGAGCCGATGCTCTGAGCTCTAGATCCAGAGTTAGGGGATCCAGAGGCAYGTGGAGCAGACCTTGAACAACCTCCCAAAGGCATGTCCATCGTGTCCCATCACCTCCCCCAGAGACGCGTGCGCTCCGTCCCCTGCCTTCCTCTGCACAGGCTCCAGGTGGGTTCTGGAGCCCTCATCCCTTCCTGGCTGGATGTCTGGGAAGACTGTTCTTCCCTGAGAGGCTCATGGGATGCAGGGAAGGGATTTCTCTGCCCAGATGCCTTTGGTCCTGATGCTCTTTACTGCAGTCTTGGTCTCCCATGGCAGCGTAGGTTTAAGCATCTGGTGCTGGGAGTTGCAGGGAGATCCGAGTCTCCCACCCRGAGAGCTTCCCTGCGCTTTTCTGGAGCGTCCTTGTAACGTCTCCTGTGAAGAGTTTAAACCCAATATACACAACTCAGATTTATTCCCAACGGATCATCTGGCTCTGCCATCTCAGTCATTCACAGCCTCTTGACTGGGACGCTCAGCAGGTTCGTAACAAGGTTCTGGTTGTGACCTTGGTGCCTGCGCGTGGTCCTCGAGCTGCCGCCTTGGTGCGGGGCCGCGGCCACCGCGTGCTGCTGGCGTGGGCAGAGCCACGGCTCGTTCCTACAACTGTCCCCAGGAGCCTCTTGCGGGGCCCGYGTCTCCCAGACGGGCGAGCCGGGTGGCAGTTTGTGTGTGTCACTGTTTGTTTAGCTAATGAGGGAGGGAAAAACAAGGAGCTGGAATCCGTGGCGCTGTGGAGCAGCTGTCAGCAGGCTGCCCTCGGGCAGCAGCGTTGGGCTTGGGAGGCTCCTTGTGATCCCGGGCTCGTCTTGGAGGCCCCTGCTTCTGCCGCCTGCAGCAGCCGTGACCTGCAAACTTGTCGAGAGTCTCCCCTCTGCAATAACGTGCCCACCAAAGTGTGGTTTCCCTTCCTCATGGCTTCCATCTAACATGACCTTCTTCCCCTAGTCGTTTTTACGTGACGCTGAGAGGAGCAGCGAGAAGTTCCCGTCTGAAGGAACTYGGCTGGAGAGCAGAAAGCACAAGGAAAACAATAAAGCATCTTTCTCGCCGGCTGGTTTGACTTCAAATGCCAGCTGCCATCGTTTCCACATGGACYGGCCACATGAAAAGCACCACTAAACAGTCCTCCGAGTTTCCCAACAAGAAACACAGCAGCTAAATATATTTAATGTGTGGGTATTGTTCATCTTGGCTTTAATTTCCTGTTCTCAAGAGGCTTAGGAATTTAAACCCGTGAATCATTACTGAAAGTGTTAGTGCTTGTAGCCTTTTTCAGAAATGGAGATCGAGCGGCTGATGTTAATGCCAGCTTAGCACAAATGTGACTGTAACAACTCCATGAGAAGTTCACAGCCATCCCAGAGACACCACTTGGCTTCCAATGGGGAAGAAAGCTGCCAGGAAGCAGCCGGATGGATGAAATGAGTCTCCCACAGGTAGATAAGGTGTTACTCGTTAGCAAAAACTAACCACGAGATTGAATCCTAGGCCAGGATGGAAAGACCTGGAGAATTTGTAGAATGATCCTAATTAATGAATGTAATCAGGAGTGAGTTGAAAACTACTTGGGGATTTGTTTTATGTGTTTAGTTTTAGTTCTGGAGTGTCTTAGAATCAGTCATTTGAGATGGAAGGGACTTGTAGRAGTCTTGTCCAACTCGGTTCTCAAAGCGAGGCCAGCTGCCTTGTTGATAACGGGACTATCCAGAGAAAAGAGGCTTGGTTGGTTGGTTTGTACCTCTGGGTAGTGCAGGAGCAGGAAAGCAAGGCAGCAGCAAGGCCTGGGTGTTCCAAGAGATGGGAAACACCTGGAAAGAATAAACTTGGTGCTCTGAGCAGCCTTCATCTCATGACTGGTGCATGCACAAGTGCCCTTATGGGTGAAGGCTCACGTATCTCTAAGATGGTCTGTATGAGACTAGCCTTGGTAGTGCAGACAGAGCTGCAAGGGGGCATGGAGTAAAAGGGAAAGGGTGAGGAACACCTGCCTGGGGTGTCGGGGGAACTCAGGAAGGTGCTGGCTTGCAGCCGTGATGGGTGTCCAGTGCTGCTGTGCTCGGTCCGTGTGGTGCATTGATAGAGCTGGTCTTGGGGTGGGTGAACATGGTGCCTCGTGGGAAGGGAAGCGCGACACCGACGTGTCTGTGTGCAAATGTKACTGGACTGGCGTGAGAAAGGGAGAGACTGCTGCACAGCAAAGCTTATGCTTGACTTTAAAACTGCGTCTCYGTGGGTGAAGAGGTTCTACGGGGCAAAACACTGATACTTACACCCAAAGAGCTTACTGTGTGGCAGTAAGATACTTACACCCTGCCTAAAACCAGCATGTTTTGGCTCAGGCCTGGCCTACGTTAAATCATAGTGATGGCATAGTACGAGGTGATGGTCCTGTACTCGGCCATGGGCTAATGACAGCAGCAGAAGGCAGGAAGGAGCTCTGTGTGCTGAGGCTTGGAGGTGTTGAGCAGTGAGGAGGAAATCTCAGTGGCAGCAGGAGGGGTGGGGAAAGGTTTCTGGGAAAGGCAAGGTAAGAGCATTAGGTAAGAGGTCGTCTTGTTGGAGGGTCGGGGGGGCGTTTCTCGACAAGCATCGTTGCTGGAAGGATAATCCTGGTTGTCTGCTGTGGCAGATGAATACAAAAGGATTCAGGAGGGACTCCTGGCCTGTCCAGACAGGGTCAGGTGGGAAGGAYGGTGTGTGGTGGTTCCTGCTGCCTTGAGAGGTTCCTCTCTTTCCAGCTAAGGGCCTATGTGCCTGTTTTGGTCTGTCTGACATGACTGAATTCTCAGAGCGAAGCCATTTGGCCTACTCCTTCCTAGTGACCTAGTTTTGAGGAAAAGTCTCGGACTCCTTGCCTCCTCTTCCTCCATGCTCAGTTAGATGGAGTCTCTAAGGTTCCATCCATGCCCACATCTCCTGCATTTGCTCCGGAGSGGCTCCTGCTCTGGGAACAGGCGCGCTCAGACCCGGGCCCTGCTCTGGGGCTGTGTCTCCCTCTGCTCATTAACGACATGCAGCAGCCTCAGCCCCAGCTTTGCGCCCTCAGGACAGCGACCCGCTCTGCTGTTGAGGCCAGCCAGCTATCCTTCTGAGAGGAGACTGCGCCTGGTGCCGCCGAGGCCAGAGACGGTTTAAAATTCCTTTCCCAAATCGCTTTATGGTTTCATGTGTCGTTCTCAGAGCTCCGGGGCTCACGGGAAGCTGGCGCGAGCTTCGTCGTTTGTTTTCTGCTGAAGGAAGGGGCAGACCTCGAAATCCCGAGGCCTGTGCCTGACCCAGCGAGCAGCATGCTGGCTCGCAGCTTGGGCACCTAGGACCTTTAGCTGGCTCTGCCGCCCATCTCGTGCCCAACCTTGGCCAAGCACCTTGATTCTCCTGTCTGCTGCAGACCACAGCAGGAACRTGCAAGAGGCAGAGCAGCAGCGCCCGAAGGATGCCCAGAGAAGGCCACAAGTCGGTCAGAGTCGTGGGGCTTCAGGGAACACAGATCTCCAGCACGGGCTGCTTTCAGAATGCTCCTTGTCGAGCGGAGAGCTGTGTGGTTACGGTGCACCAAGAAGCTCAGGCTGCCCGAGGGCGGGGAAGCAGGGCCGTGTCCTTGTCCCCTTGGGCCTGGTGGTTCTGCTCAGAAGAGAAGGCTCCCAAAGGACGTGGAGGAGGCAGAGATGCACCTCGTGCGCAGCTGCGTAGCGCTGGCTCCCCTCCCGCAGCCAATGTTTTCCCCAAAAGCTTTGGTTTTAGGGCCCCGTAAAATGAGGAGAAATGCACCCCTCCTGGGAGGGAATGGGGGAGTTATTTGCCTTGCCCATAGTCCCTTATTAGCAGTTTCCTTCTGTTTGTTTTGGAAGGGGAGCTCACGTGGGGTGATTCCACCTTGTTGCACCTCACCCTGCACTTTATATGCAGACCAAGGATRACGCCCGAGCAGCTGGGTCCTGTGCACAGGCCCTCATACCGGGCGGTGTCCTCGGCTCTTGTGTGCCACCCAGGCGCAGGTGTGGGACCTGCCACGCCAGGGCTGGACCCTGGCCAGCCGCGTGTCCCCGTCTGTGCACCTCTGCTGCTGGCAAGGGCCAGGTGAGGTACGAGCCCTGTGTGGCGGAGGCAGATGGGGCAGAGGGGAGCGCGGGTTAGGGGGAAGGCAGCTGGAGCGGATGGGCTTCCTTCCCCGGGGTGCGTGTGGGGCAGGCGCCCCTCGGGGCTTGGGTCTGCAGAGCCAACGGGGAGAGGTTGGGGGGTAAAACGTTCTCCTGCTTGGCCTGGGCCTGCACCGCAGCCTCGTTCCAATGGCACAAGAGCCAAACCTCCGAACAAGGAGGATCTTGTAGGTGGTTTCACGTGCTTGGTTTGATTCCTGTGGTTTGAGGTCTGATTTACGTGTGTTTTTAAATGAAAATGGATTCTCAGCAYAGAGAAATTTGAACATTTTAAGATGCTTTCTGTCTGGCACCCCTAGAAACGATGGGCTTCAAACACCTTATGATAAAAGCCTGGGCTGTTGGAGCCCTTGTGATGGGAGAGGGTYGGAGGCCTAGAGGGAAGCAGGACCGTGTGTGCCGCAGCCCCTGTGGATGGAGGGGCATGGCCAAGGATGCATTGCAGGGCATCCATCCTTCCCCTTCCATAGCGTGGCATCGTTTGCAGGGTGTTGTAGATGGGTTATGCAATAAGTTGTCCAAATTCCACTCTACATGTTAYGGTACTGGGGTAACAAGGCAGTTTCCCCACTATGACAGTCTCCCTGTGCGCTGGCTCAGCCGGAGGTGCTCAGGAAGGCTGGTCTTTCTCCCCCCCTGCTTCTCCCAAACAGGTTTCCTTCTCCAAGAGCAGCAGGCTGTATCCTCCTCTCAGCCTGGCAGATGGGTCTGAATTATTGCTGCACACGGGGCTATTGCAGCTACCTGCTATTTTAGCAGGAGGAGCCCCACGTGCGGAAGAGAACAAGGCCAGAGGACACCAAGCRGAGTGTGAAAGAGATGACAGAAGTGCAGCGAGATCCTCCTCCTCCCCTCCCTCTTCCTCGCCCTCTGATTCAAGGCGTAGGGGCTAGTTTGTGAATGAGGAGCTGAGGCTCATTCAGACACAGCGACGGCTCCTGGTGAGACAGAGGAAAAGGTAGYGCTTCCCTGTGGGGCCCAATTCCCTGCGATTCACCCGCGTGGCACATGGAAGGAACCGATGATGTATTATGCACGTGCAGAGCTTTGATCTTCCCCTCTCTATTTTTATTTTCTTTGCTTTTACGTTGTCCCCCCTCCCCTCCCGAGGTACAGGCTGTGTTGTTGAAATCCCGTTGTGCAGCCGTGGCTTGCAGAGCGAAAGGCTGGAGCCCCGACCCAGCCCTGGGCTACAGCATGTGCTTGGTTTTATCCCTGGCACGTTTTCGGAGCCTTTGAAGCACCTCGATGGCTCTAGACACAGGTAACACAGTCAGTAGCAGGGGCTCGTGCTGCGAGGGCGGCCGCGGGTAGCACAGGTGGCCGGTGCTCCCGCTCACCAAGCGTTCCTGGGAATCGGGCAGGGAGATTCCAGTCTGCACTGTGAGGGGTGTGTCTGTCCATCTGCAGGGTCCATTAAGGGGCTAAAAAAGTGGCTACTTTTGATAATTTTAATATTTAACATTCTGGAAAATGAAAAAAAGCAAATTAAAATTGTTCRTCTATGCCTTAAAATTACAAGCAATCTAGGGAGGGCAGGTTGGCGACAAGGCCTGTACACACTGAACTCTTAATGTAATATCTTAGTCTCTCTTTTTTTCTATTTTAACTTAAGTTTGCCAAACACTTTTGCTAAGACTTTTTGCACTGATCTGGGACAGGAAAACATTGCAAAATGCTGCATTCCCCTCGGATGATAACATTGTTTCCTGCCCAGATCTCATACGGGCCGTGAGTCCTTTAGCCTCAATTCCTGGGGCTGCTCTACTCAACCATTTGCCGTTTCCACTGGGTTGGGCTCTGACACTTCCTCCTGGATACGGRGATTGGCAGAAGCCACTCGGAGCATGGAGACACCGCGGTGCGAGCGCTCACTGGTCTGCAAGGCCCGCACCAATGGGGTTACATTACTTGCAACCTTTGGCTTTTTTAATTTCTTAAATCTAGACCTCTGAAGTCTTAATTAGCTGCCGGTGAACATAAACTTGCTTGATTCGTGACAGTTTTGATCGGGAGATACAAGCAATGGATGTGGTGACTAGAGGGGCTCAGGAAAAGCATGTTTTTCCCCTGTAGAAAACCCCCTGTGTTGATGCCCTTCTCTCTCCTTTTATCCTGGAGCTAGGATGCAAGCTCCAAACTTTAAGCGTTTTCACAGTGCCCCCAAACCATCACTTAAGAAATAAATTGTATTTATACTATTCTGTTTAAACAAGGACTGTATAACTGCCTCRGAGTGTTATTTCAGAAAGGTCACGGTAGGTGTTGGTGCCAGCGCGCCCAGGACTGCCCTGCGCCCGTGTCTGCTGCCACGTGGCCGTCCCTCTGCCTCGTCCTGCCCTTGCTCCTGGAATCGGGTCTTGTAAGGGAGGCGTGGAGCCGATGCTGGTGGGGGGAAGCAGGAATTTGTGTGCTGGGAGCGCTGGCTTCCTGATAGCTGCAAGAGCCTGGGGCTTCCCGCTCCTCCTCGCTCTCTTGTAGCCTCTCCCGTTGCCCTGGCCTGGGRCTGTCAAGGAGGGAGGACTTGAAACGCTCCTGCAGCTGCCAGGGACTGGCCTGTGCGTCCCCAGCCCGGCCTGCAGCAGGATTCCCACCGGCCCCCGGCGTGTCACYGGAGCGGGGCCCACGTGGGCACAGCCCTGGGCTGGCACTGTCTCTGGCCTGTAATTTGCACAGGAAGATGGAGGTAATGGCAGCCTTGTGAGCAGCCGAAGTTAATTTGGGTCTAAAACGCGCAATTACGGGGAAGCGGGTTGCCCGGGCAGGGCCTGGTCCTGGGCCGTGCGGTCGCTCTGCAGCGTGGCCGCGAGCTGCCCACCCCAGCCCAGCGTGCTCGGGCAGCTCCACGTGATGGACTAGGTGGTGTCCAGAGATCCCTTCCCGTCCGTCCTTGCGCTCGAGAGCCCCGTGACTGGTGCCGGGATTACGAGGAGCCCAGGAGATCACTGGACACCAAAGAGTTTCACCGGGTCGTGCTTCCATAACCCACCGTGTGCCCCCCAGGGCATCACCACGCGGTACCGACGGCTCTCGGAGCACGTACCAGACGTGGCCTCCGTGCCCTCTTCCCCCGAACCCCATCGAGGAAGGATGAGCATTATTTGCCATGCCGAGCCGCTGCGAGAGTGGCCTAGTTAATGTTTCAGCAGTGTTTAGAAGTATCTGTAGCGTTCAACTCATCTTTATAGCACTCTATAAATAGCTGTTATTTCTTCATGGCAGGTTCGTGGCCGTGTGTCGGCTGTCGTGATGCAGCCACAGGGCTTTTCCTGCTTGATTCCTGAGAGAAAACAGTTGCATGCTTCTCCTTGGTGCCTTGAAAAATACTTACTCTATCTTACATGGATAAAACCCTCCGGATTGTTATCAGTAGGAGAGGAGGTGGAACTGATAACACGGTTAGTGCCCCGTCCTTAGAGCAGCCTGGCAAAGCGAGCTCAGACGGGAGCGGGAGCCTTTTGGCCCCCAGCAAGAGGGTCCAGCTCTGTTGGCTTCTCTGCTTGATCTCGGTCTCTCTCCAGTGGCTGGAGTTTCCAGGGTGAATATTGCCTATGGCAGCGGAAGTGTGAAATGAGGAGTTGATTCCTTCACTCTCGGCATCTTCGGAGCACTTCTCCCCACGCCTAGAAAAGGCTTTTCCTTTTGCGTGTTGATCCTCACCCCCATGAGACAGAGGGAGTTGAGTTACTGGTACCACTCGTATTGAGAGCGAGTGACGGTGTGAGCCGCGCCGTGGACCCCAAGGCCGGCAGCAAGGCGGTTGAGACGTGTGTGTGTGTGACGCTGGCCTGGGCGGCGTGGGCAGGTACCGCCGCGAGGCACCCGAGGAACACAGCCCGTACCGAGCGCGTCTTGCGCTGATCCGTGATGACGTTTCCTCTTGAYGATGGCTGCAGGCAGTGCCCTCGCGTGCGGGGCCCGGGCACGGCGGGSCGGTGGGGCTGCCCCGAGCGTGAGCTGTAACCTGGGGCAGCGTGGGGAGGCAGGAGGAAGAGAGAGCARAGGGAAGGTGGATGATGTGGGGCGGAGTGTTTGCTTAACCCAACCCGTGGCATAAAACTGGGAGTCCACGGTTCAGTTGAGGACTTCCAAGATGACAAAATCYGAAAGCTGCAATAACTTGTTAGGTCTAGAAGGTTCAATGTTAGGCTTTTTGTATTTTTTACACCTAAAAAATCACATAGATGCCCAGTTGTGCAGTCTCCTCCGTGACCCCAGGGAGAGAGGCTCACCTGGACCAAACTCTGTGGTTTCCTGTGTACACCTGAGCACCAGCCTTTGTCCCACCAGCCCCTGTGCTGCCGGCGCTTAGGTGTCCTTTTGGGAAGGGCCACTTGGGCAGTGGCCGCTGCYGGGACTTCCCCAAGCCGCTGTTGTCCTCTGCGTGAGCACGGGCGGTGCGGGAAGGAGACGGAGTGGAAGAGGATGAGTCTTGTTCCAGAACRGAGGTGTCAGCATGATGAGTAATGGCTGGCAAAGGTTGGTCCCCCTGCTATCCCTCCCTCCAGTGTTTGTCCCCTGCCTGGGTGACCAAGGGAAGGCCTCTCCTGTCACTTTGCTATGCAGCAATGACACAGCACCTGGCTGGCCTGAGCTAGGGAGGAGCCCACCTGACACCCACGTGAACTCAAGGAAATTGTCCATAAGCTCCCACCTGCCTTGCACTGCTGACCAGGAGCATCTGCTGAGATCCTCACTGTCCCTTTTCCATGCCCAAAATTCCCTGGTTGTCAACATTACTTGATGTAGCTGCTAAGGACAGATACAGTGACATCCCTATTCTACCTGCTAGGTATCTCTCTGAATGAGGTTTTGCATTAGCTGCTCAGATGGAATGCAAGATAAACGGAGTAAGTGAAAAGAGATGTGGAGACTCTAAGACTGACCTGTAATTTCCCTGATTGCTCATCAGGTTGGAAATAAGCAGATTGTGATCTGGTTTGGGGTGACTTAGCTTGAGCATCTCTACTTCAGCTGAAGCCACCGTTGTATTTGGGTTTAAGAAGCTCTACCTAAGCTTTGGTGAAAAGAAGGCAGGTAAGCTCTCCTCTTGAGCTGGTGTCTTCCAACCTGGTCACAGAAAGACATGGTCACAGAAAGAGCATTTATGAGGCTGCTGTTCTCTYTGCTGCGGTAGAAAGAGGGCAATTTCTACTCTCAGTTCTAGTAATAAGATTTTTTTTTCCTGGATAGGATTGGATAGTGTAGAAGGATGACTTCACAATGCAGAGACTGTGGCATTTGTTTCAGGTGTCAGCACTTCTGTCAGTTTTTTTCTATTTTCTTACCTTTACTCTTCTAACTTCCATTCTTTCTCAAGTATATCAAGTATCCCCTTGATGACGCATTTCAGAACTTGATTTCTGCGTTGCTTGTACAAGTCTGTCTTTCAGCCTTTGAGAAGTCCTCATTGTAAGAATGAACTACAGAAGAGCCAGATGGTCTGGCAGAAGTSCAGCTACCTAAGAAACCTAGTGCTGAGAACCTGTCAGAAGTTGTTTCCTCTGCAGATTGCAGTCAATGGGCCGTATTCTATTAACTGGCTTAGAGTCAACATGTAGCTGTCCATACTGATTCCTCCCCCGCCGTAATTAATCTGCAAGGTTCAGCCTGGAATCAATATAACTCACCTTGAGACTCCTTTCATCAGGGATCRTTTCTGCACGTGACTCCTCCTTTGGAGCTGGGTCAGATCTTGCATGCCTTTTTCTCCCTAAGCATGTTGTAGTGAAAAATCTTTATGGTCTTTCCCTTTCCATCTTGCCCAAAGCATCTCCTTGGTGTGTGTCCCTGGGAGAGCTGCAGTTACTCTGAGGTCACTCTTCCTAAAATTGGTCATTCCTTTGGGTTGACATGTGTGTTGCTGTGTGCTCGTAGTCCTTTCTTGGCCTGGGTCACCCCARTATGCCCACTGTGTGCCCAAGTAAAGAGGTGTCTATAGGAGSGATGCTTTCAACAAGTACCTGGGGAGTGTAAGTTGGTGTGGTGTTTTTTGTTTGGTTTGTGAGTGTTCGTGTTTGTTTTGCCCTCAAATGGACTAAATCTCTGACAGTAACCAGGTCCCTGCTGTGAGGTGGCATCAATRTATTCTGTCATTCAGCGATGGTGAAAGGGGTTAAGCTCATCTTTGGCACCATTGAAGATGAGATTCACCGTTTTCTCACCAGAAGCAGGCTCTTCTGCTTGGAAGAGCTTTCATTTATAGCTGTTTCCTTTTTCCATTGCGTGTTTGAAATAACATTAAATTTTCCATCTTGATTCAGAACCAAACTCTCAAACTCTGAGATTTTCTTCAATGGAAAATCTAAAGCACTCTTGGCTTGCCTGGGTTGATTCATTCCTGGTTTGATTCAAGTACTTATTATTTTTTCTTTCAGAGCTAGGTACACTACATCTGGAACCAGATTTTTTTGATTTTTGAAGATCTCTACCTATGATAAAGTGAGGAAAAAATAACTTTAGGACAGCAATCCCTGTCTCGGGGGGGGGATATGATGGAGATCCCACAGTTTGAACAAAAATTTACCTGAGAGAGACAATACCCACCAGCATCCTTCTGACACAGAGGAGATGACTTAATGACTACCTAATATCATGCTCTGTCCTGGGAGGTCTGGTGCATAAATTGATTTTTGGTACGTAGATAGGAGTAGATTTTCCTTTCTGAACAAGTCTCTGGCTGTGGACTCCAGGAGCTGGTAGACATCTGGCTCCGCTGCCCTTTGCAGCGTGACCTGGTGGTTGGCAGCGATGGATCCCGTGCGTCTCGGTCACCGCTTCCCCTCCAAGGCATCCTCCTTTCTCCGCAGCCCGTATTGTGAAGCCCTTTCCTGCTGGGCCGGGAGGACTCTTGCATAATCGTTTCACTGAAGGAGCGTCTCGGAATAACGGAGTGAAGCGGGACACTCCCTCTGCAGATGTGAAATCCATTGTCCGCTCGTGCCGTTGGGCTGGAGCTGGGAGCTCGCGGTTTAAAAATCCTCCTTCTCCTGGCGACGTGGGAGTTTCCCCTGAAGAGGAGGAATGTTTACTGCATACCAAAAGCAAGATATTATGCAGACACGAGGCTCAAACACCTACAATTTCTGAACCGCATGTGGCCTGTGTGGATTTCCTTGTGCTGAATTCACATGGAAACACAAACACATGTGGCGTTTTTGTTGCTTTTCTAGGAAATCACTGAGCGTGGCCCTAYGAAATAATCCTTCCTACTGTTCGGGGCGCTGTGTGTGGGGGAAGGTAGTGCCTTTGTGTCCCGGGCTGCTGGAGCCRCGTGCCAAGGCTCGTGAGTCATTCCCCCCAAGTGTCTGCCTTTCCAGGAAGGCAAATCCCAATTTTAGAACCCGTCAGAGGCTGGAGAGGGCTGTGGGGAAATAATAATGGAAAGGTCATCAAATGTTATCAGAACTGGAGGTTTCCAATGGGGATCGTGCCAGGAAATGCGTGATTAGAAATGGGAGACGCTGTGTTGTGTCAAGGCAGCTGGAGGGAGGCCAGCAGGATATGAAGGGGCTGCAGGATGCTCTAAGTAAGGGTGAAGCGAGCTGGCAAGGCATGAGGAGAGGGGGCTGGAGAAGGAATGTGCAAAATTAGTAGCTGGCATCTTGCTATACATGTTTCATAGCACTGCACGGCTCTTGGCTATTCTAGTCGTCACTCGGATGGTGGGAAGGGAAAGGGAGCCTCTCTCCCGACTTGGTTGCTGCCAGGTGAATGTCRGCACGTTGTGATGCTCCTCGGAGCTTCCTGAGGGGCAGTCCATGTTCTCTCCATTGGCAACCAGTAGGCAGGGCTGCCTGGTCCTGGAGGGAGAGGGGTGCAAGGGAAGCACAGGAGCAGCAAGAGATGCGGCTGAGGCAGGAGGAGCTTTTTTCTGAGAGCAATCTCTTCCCCTTTTCCATTTATAGTCAATGAGGTTGGAAAGAAGTCAGTTTTCAGGGAAAGGATAAGTCCGTTGATTCCCTTGGTGCATATGGCCAGAACAAGAGCGCTTCTCCTCACCCTCCTACCAGCTGCTGATGTATCCTCAGCGGTTTTGTTTTGTTTGATTGCTTGCTTAATTTGTTTCTTGGGATATATAGAGCAAAAAGCATGTGTGCTGCCCACAGCTGTAGGGCTCCACCCCAGAGATGGCTGCATTTCAGCAGTGAAATCAGCCTGGAATGTGCTTCTCATCCAAACATTAAYCCCACTTACCCTAACCCCATTTAACCTGAAAAAAAAAAGAAAAAAATCACACTCCAAATTTGTCCTTTATGTGAAAAACTTATTAATCTGGTTTCCTCTAACAGTGAGACTTAAGTGGTCTGTCTATGTCCTGGCTGACCCACTGCAGGTGTTTGTTAGAGGTGAATGTCCACCTACCATTCCAGYTGAGTATTGTTTCCGCTCCTGGAAGGGATCAGCCCTCGGGCTGGATCACATCTRTTGCTCAGACACACAGTCTGTGCCCAAATCATGCCAACACAGTAAGAACCACTTCTGAAAAGCCGTGACCAAGAGACCCTGCAAGTKCTTCAGAGCTCTTCTGGTTGGGTCTTCTTTCCCCTGTTGTGCCCTCATCCTCCTTTGCTTGAAGCTCAGTGTCCACGCTAGTATCTTGTCTAACTTGAGTGGCCTCCATGGCTACGTGTGCAGGCAGAAGAGCCCTAACTGCCCAACTCCTTCAAATGTCTTCTTGCTCAACCCTTGAGCTGCTAGTAATGCTGGTAACACCGAACCAGTGCCTACAGTGCGACTGCAGGCGTCACCGCTAGCGACTTCAACGTGTTAAYGACCGGTGCTGCAAGGCTGTTGTAATGCTTTCTTATGGTGACACTTGCTGTGAGTGAGTAGCTGGTACGCAGTGCTCCAAGAAGCTCGTCGTGTGGAGCTGTGTCCTACTAAAGTATCTGGGGAGTGAGCGCAGTACGACCAGACGCATCTCAGGGATCGCTCAGGTCAGTGCAAGATGATGCAGGCTGCCTGCACGTACCACGTTGCAGAAGGGGTATGAGTTGCTGCATGGGTTTGCCTCATAGAGAAGTTGCCAGGAGCATGAGAGATCTTACCCAAACCTGGAGTCCCACAGAGCATTTTGGTCCCAAATACTACCCTTTCAGTAGGTACATTTATTTTGCCGTTTAGTCTCGTTCTCCCTAGGAACACTGAAACGTGCACTGATGAGTTTCAAAAGTAAATCCAACTCTGGAACAGCTTGAACAGTGGAGCTGTTTCTGCAGCAGGTGTGTAGACTTGAGCTGTCTTTTCCGTCACCTGTTAATAGTGACCAAGCGCAGGCACTGCTGACAGCTCTGGGACATACCAGCAKAACGTAAATCCTTTCCAGTGGATGACTTTGGAAATCAGTGCTGCTGCTTTTAYTCGTTGTGTTTGGATTTTCTTGTTGTTCTGGCACAGTTATTCTGGAAACACTTACTAGTGCATAGGTGCAAATCACTTCTGACCTAGCGTGTTCCTGAAGCTTTAATTTAGTTTTTGTGAGACTTGAGACCGACTTGGGCGACCCAGAGCTACAAAACAGTTGATAGTTTCCAAAATGGCACAAGGCCTATTGGTGACAAGCTAAATTTTTTGTTCTTTCAGAAGCTCCTGATAGAAAGCTATTAATGATGGTGGCTCTATGTGGTGAGCACATGCACCATGAGGCTGTTATTCCAAACAAACCTAAATTGCCTCCTCAGTTTGCCACTGTTTTCCTTGCAGGCAGACGGTGAGCCTGTGCTTCAGGGTGCCCAATGTGACGTGGTGAGTATGGCCAGGTACCACTGACTCTCACCCCAGCAACACGGATTATCTAAGCATAAAACTTGGATTAAGTTTCTGAGATAGACCTTGCTTTGTGCAGCTTAGAGGGGTATGAGGAAAGCAATGAAAACTTGAAGGGCAKGCTTGACACAATGGTGTAATTTTTTTATCATTCAGTTTTTAACTTTCATGTTAACAAACTTCACTTGTGTGTCCTAATGATGGTAAATAGCCTGACCAAAATGCTGCGGAAGGCAGAAACTTCAACAGCAGAAGGCAAATTCYCCATTAAAATGTTATATCTGAGTAGGTGATGTCTCCGGAAATCTGTTTGATGGGTTGGGAAAAGTCTAAACGTTTGATCTCCCAGAAGGAAAGACGTTTTCCAGGGACGATAAGAGTTCAGGGGAGGACTTTTACGAGATGTTTACGGTGCCTTCTGCTCACCAGCGGCTGTAAAAACGAGCCYGGGGTTGTCCTGCCCGCGCTCACACGTGGCGAACGTCCACCGCAGGCCGCGCTGGGGCTCGTGCTGCACGCGCAGCCAGCTCCTTCCCTCGTGCAGCTCCCCGAGCTGCGAGCCGGGCACGTCCYGGCCGAGCCGGGCTCGGAGCTGGTCATGAAACCCCCTGGGTTCAGAGCAGGGTTCCTTCTTTCTCCAGGGGTGCTGGCTGTTGTGGAGGCCCATTAGCGCCCTGGCAGCTGCGTCTTTCCTGCAGAGACTGATTATATGACACTTTTTTCCAGATTTCCCTGCCTTTTTTTAATATGTGTTGCTAGAGTAACCAGCAATAGGGTTTTGCTGTTTCTGTGTTGTATGAAAACATAGCTTTGATCCACAGAAAGGTATTTGGGACTCGTAGGGTGTATGTGACTTTTGGATACTCATCAGTGTACGGATGCGGCACAAAAGCTGATKTCAAGAAGGGCCATGATCATTTTGATAAATGGTCAGCAGTTTTGTTCTCAGTGGCAAGTTGCTCTCTTCATGTTGTCTCTTCCCTTTCCCCACRATGTTCTAGTGAGCCCCAGGAGGAAATAAATCTGCCCCTTTGCTTTGCATCGTTACGATTTTGATCCAAATTCAGTGTTTCTTTCATCAGTTTGACCTTGAACGAGGTAAACTCCCTCTGCCTGTTTCATGGTGCAGGGTAATTGATTTCAGTGATGGATAAAGCATCAGTCTAGCCCCAACCCCAGCATTGCTCTGTATAGAGGGACGTGTTGGAGATACTGAGGGAGGTGCTGCCCTCGCCGTCTGCCTCGGATGGAGCGAGTTGGAAGGGCAGTGCTTCCCTCTGCCGTGGGCACTGCCTCCCAGYGTAACGGAGACATCCCGGGAGGATTCCTGAGGAGGAGGAGGGGACTGCTAATAACGCAGCGGTAAACCTGACCTTCTGTGTGTGCCCAGCCCGCTCTCCCCGAAGCGGTGCATAAGTGAACACTGAGCCTCTTTAATCTTCACTTTGACTAGAAACATTGAGAAAATGGTTTCATCTTGGTCTATTTTTGCTCGTGCTGAATGAAGCTCATTGGCCTCCTGGGACCTGAGTACACACAGCACAGCCGGGAGCAGGCCGGGGATAAAGRGGCACTGTCCTTTTGGCATGTTCTCCTCAGCCATGCAGGAAGTGTTTGGGTTTGTATTTGAAGGCTGGCCGAGGTTCCCAAAYGGCTCTTGATCCGTGTGTTTCTCCGCCTGTGTCCTGTGCCAGACCCAGTCCCACCTCTGGGGTTTCTGCTTGCTTCCCTGGAGCATTCGAAAGCGCGCAGGAACTGGAGGCTCCAAACCAGACCGAGTGTGCGTGGAAGACGGACTGAAGGAAGGGTTGTAACAGACAGATCTTTCCAAAAGGATGAGAAGGAATGTGTGCCTTCCAGCATTTGGAGGGGCAGACCACTTGCAAGAGAATGGAACTCCAGCCCAGTCCGACGGAGCCTCAGCGTACGAGGGAGCAGAGGAGGTCGAGAGGAGCCTCTCGGTGGGCTGAGAGGGTCTGCAGCTCCCCGGGGCTGCTTCACCAGCAGCTGGGGCACCTCGTGCCGGAGGAAGGAGCTGCTTTGGTCTGGAGAACGTTTCTCTCTCCTCTGCTTACTCCTTCCTCGGTGCTCACTTCTTCTCGCTTCCCAGGGCTCCATCGAGTCTTTCTGCTCGGTCCGTATTTAGTTTTTCAGCACAAGCAAAGGGGCAGGAGTAAGGATAGGAGCAGTCCTGCAGAGCTGCGTGTGCAGCCAGGCCTGCGAGCACCGCGGGGCTGTGGGGCTGGATCCCTGAGGCCGACGCTGGGTCAGGGACGTGATTAACCCGTGATTAACCACCATGATTAACCACGGCCCCCACAGAGGGACCATTGAGTGCCACGCGTTGCATAACCCTCTGCCACCTCCTCATCTACCCCGGGGGGTTCCCTCTTATGGGCTCTAGACATCCCGGGATTTCATCCTGACGTGGAAGCAGGACGGAGCTGATCAAGGTGATGAATGTTYTAGTAGGGCTGCCAAGGAGAAGGGCAGTCCTGAGCTGCGCCTGCGGTGTGCTAGACGTGACAGGGACGTGCAGTCCTGCACTGCAACCTGTCCCCACCGGAGCTGCGCCGTCCCTGAGGGCTGTGCCAAGGTGACACCACCTCGCTGGCTGCTAAAGGCAAGTGGTGATTTGCCTGGCCGTTGTTTGGAGGTTCGTTAAAACTYTTAGGATTGGCTGGATGTGTTTTATGATCGGGATTTTGAAGTTGAAGGGCTACAATAATGTGTGCGAAACATCCTGTTCCAGCGCCATGTGAAACTTGCTGTTTTCAATAAATCACTGGAGAGCTTCAAAACAGAGTTCGTGCACTCGGTCCCAGAGAACAAGGACATAAATCTGTATAAATCAGGAAACTTGATATTAGCAGTGTCTCCAGAAAGATGCCTCAGTAACTGTTCCTCCTATTGACATTAACATAACGCAGCTGAGCCTCAAGTCCTCATYGTGCTGTTTCCTTCCTTCAAAGAGAGTTTGGGCAGGGTGCAGCAGTGTCTCTACCCACGTGCACTGTTCAGCAGCCACTGCTTATGGCGAGGCCTTTGTGAGACAGGGCATCCAGCCTGGGCGAAGCCCATGGTGAAAGATGGTCTGGCTCTCGACAGCTTGCACCCTACGCAGGCGAGACAGGATTTATTTTCCTTTTCTGTTTACAGGCAGCCACCAGAAGCACAAATTGGGCGGCTTGCTGAGTTTATGTAGGAAGAGCTTTGTTAGCCATGGAGGGGGAAATCCTCATCTCCCAAGTGCCAGAGCAGCATCTCCACCAAAGACGATCCTTCAGCCTGGGTTCTGCTCTGGTTCCTGCATGATGCTCAACCCTTCTGTTCGTGCACCTGGGCCAATGCGTGCAGCAGCTGGGGGAGAATGCACCGGCAGTTTGGAGGTGCTCAGGTAGGCTCTTCTCAATGTCTCCTTCTAGATTACACTGAAAATTCTGAATTTACTGTCTTTGGGATTGAATTGCAGCGTTAAAAGATGGTTTGAAATCGATTGCCTATTTAATGGTAAAAGTTAACTGTGAAATGGCTTTTATGTTTAGAGACTGGATGATTTGGGGGGTATTATCTATTGCCGTGAGTAGCATCCAGAACATGAGCAAAATTCTGGCGTTTTCCACACTTGGGTAGCAAACTATGCACAGTGGTAGAATTGAGATGCCTCAGGGAAAGAACATGGATTTCGCTTGGTAATTTTGCTTTTTGGATGGCGTTCTGCTCCATGTGAGTCGAGACTCGCTGGAGTCCCCAGCGCTGCCGCTCGYGCTGCGGTGGGGTTGGTATCAACCACCCTRCCCGTGCGGATGGGGCCGCTCGCGRCGGYGGAGCGGGTGCAACCGGGCGAGCCTTCAACCAGCCTGGGCGTCCAGGGTATCGCCTCACCCRGATGCTTCTTGAAGCCCTGGCACTGCTCCCCGCCTGCTTTCTTCATCTTGGTTTTGGTGAAAAGTGTTTTTCTCCACTGCTTTCAATCCTGGCAATTTTCGTATTGTCTGAGTGGTTATTCACCCTCCCTGTAAATGTCTGTATGTCTGAGTGTGGATTGGAGCCTTTAGGCAGAAGGAGAGAGAAACCAGACCACAGTGAACACTGATACATGTGTGTTATTGGTGGTAACACTCTTCACATGACGTGGTATCAGATAATCATAAACAGCTTTTTTTCCATAGTGGGGGCTGTCTGCCCCCTTAGAGTCCTCCCCTTTCCCTAGAAAATCAACATCTTTCACTGAAAAACAGATGGGGCCTCAGAAATATTCTTTTAACCGTGGTGTAAATACCCACACGCATGGAGTCAAGTTTTCTCCTCCAGCACGCCAGCAGAACCAAGAGTTTCTGGAGTGTTGGCCCTGCTCTGTGGCCTGTGAAGCACCCTGGGCAGCTTCATGGCACGTGTGCATTAGGTGTGAGGGCGACAGGCACTTTGTGATGCTTGGTCACAGCTCATGCTTCGTCCCTCCAGCTTTTCAATATCTACGTTTCATTAAGAATTTGGTTTTGGAAGTTTGTGCAAAACCGCTGCGCGAGCTCTGAGTTGACTAAAGTGAGGACTCAAAAATCACCAGGGTGGTGATTCGTAAACCCTGAATTATTAACTACGTGTGACCTGTACCAAGAAGAAAATCTTATTTTCATTTACCCTAAGTTAACTACTACTCAGAGACAATAGCATTGCCCCTGAGCCTTTGGGAAGACRAACCAATCTATGAACTCATGGCTAATGGATGTTTTGGAGGGATTCCAGGACATTAGGAAATTGTGCCCATTSTGGGTAAGTCTTTTTTTCAATAAATAAATAAATAAAGTCAGTGTTTAATAATTCTGTACAGAGGCACGTAGAAAGTGGAACCTGCACAGAAGTAAGGAGGAGTGCAGTGTCTCCCTGTGCATTTCCTTTGCTCCGTTCTGAGCCGTGCGATCCGTCTGGATGCGGTTGTACTCCTGTGTGGAGGGGTTCCTGCCAAGGGCAGGACACCTCCAGTTGGGTGCATGGGCTCGGGAAGATGAATCTGGCAAATCAGCGTGACCTTCTGGTGCCACARCCAGGAGGGGAGTAGAGACTTTAGGCTCAAGAATGCAACGAAACATATTCTGCACTGTCCACTGTGCCTGTCGAAGAGCATCTGCCTGCCTGCCAGGCTGCTCCCCTTGTGTCGTGAGCTGTGCCCTGCAGTCCCTGCAGCTTTGCAAGAGGCCTGAAATGCACCCGATGCACAGCTAGTCTGGCCAAACCTGGCCAAAGGGACGTGTGCTCAGCAGCAGTTTCTTCACCCTCTGATTTATCCAGAAACTGGAGTAGAATTTGCTGGGGAGTTGTTGGAAAAATGAGCGTGTGATGGGTTGAAGTGGTCATGCCTCTTATTTCTTGTTTCAGTGGCCTGATTCAGAATGTGGAAGCCTAGGCTTTTTCCCCCTCTGTTTCCTGGAGGGGGTTACCTTTGGACTTGTTTTGCCTTTATATTTGTAGGGATTGTTTGATAGGAGTAGTCTGCAAACATCTTYTCTTCCAGTTTCAGTTATCGTTCTGTATTCTTTTTGTCCTCCCACTCTTTGTATGTCAGGTTTCCACAGACTGCCAATATTTCAAACCCTCAGGGACTTGCTGCTTAAGTTTATGTAGTTTTATATTCCATCRTTATTTCATAAGTTGCATTGAAATCTCTCTATTAGAAGCCTAGCCAGGTGATTTACAGTGACCCAGAAGCATGTGAATAGATCCTGTATGTAGAAGGAGACATTTTCCAATGTACCATGAAGAGCAGAGTGGACTTGCATCAGTGGAGTTCCCTGTAGTGCAACTACTAGTGGTCTCAGGATATAAATGGATTAGAAACTGAACTAGGGGGGTGTTAAGGATGTTAACRGAGATATCCAAGGTGCAGTGGGCATGAACTACGAATGGTCTTTTCCAACCTTACTATAAGCCCTGCAGGTGTGGGCAGTTGGGCAGTGTCATGCCCCACATGATGGAATTCCTTTCATAGCTCTGGTTGAAAGGAGATAGGGGCAAACCTGGCCGAGTGTCGCTGATGAAGCCTGTACAGACTGCTCTGCTGTACAGAGCCTGTACAGACTGCTCTGCTGTACAGAGCCTGTACAGACTGCTCTGCTGCCCGGAGAAGACGACACTCCGCCCCGAGGAGGGTGTGAGCTCCTGAACCCAGCTCGCACACCCAAGGCTCCCGTTGTTTGGAGGCACATCCCGCTCACCTGGGTGGCTCAATGAGAGGATTTTGGCAAGTCATCCTTGCCCGAGCCGTCTGTGTGTGTCAGAGCGGGCTCTACAAACGCGTTTCCCCTCGGCTGGTGAGCTGTGAGAACTCCTCAGTGTGGTCATCAGAGGGGTTTTCACCCCTTCGCCTGTGGTTTGCGGGTCACTGTTGCAGATGAGCCCAGCCCTGAGTCACTGAGGAGCTCCTCAGCACGCTCATATCCAGACAGCCTGGATGAGGCACACGGGAGTTGTCCTGGGGTGGTCCGTGGAGCTTCCACTGTTGTGTGTGCTGAAATTATGCCCCTAGGCTGTGGGCTCGGTCAAGATCCGCCTCCTGACGGGCACTTCCAGGCAAATAGCCAAGTAATACTTTTTTCCAGAAGTGATTAGAGTGAGGACACAGGAACGTGTCATCTCCRTGTCCTCAGTGCGGAGGAGAAGACCTCTCTTGTTAGAGGTGTGCTGGTGGTTTGGATTTTTGTTCTTCATTTTTGCAGGAACTACTGGCAGCTTGGACTAGACCAGTAGAGGAGTGTTTGGTAYGGGTGTATCTTGGTGGTCTTCAGCATGAGAAGAGGTACAGCCTGAACACGGTGTAGGCAGGTGARGTTGTATTGAGTGAGGGGAACCTGTGCTAGCAGAGTAAAACATTCACATAGTGATAAGACCAAAAAAGCCACTTCCAAACTATGTGGGAGGGCGAAGACTCACTGTCCCGAGTCCGTTCTTCATTTCCCTGCTGACCAAAGAATTTCCCTAGCTCAGTTTTCACCCAAAAGTAAATTAAAAATAAAGAAAACACAACAGCAGGGAAAAGTCCCGTCCTCTTGCAACAGGACTCCCCTGCCGAGTGATCTTTTTGACAACTCTAGGTTTTTATTTCCTAATTAGAAGTAATGATGTGTTTTTTGGGTCAAGAAGACTCTCTTGCTGTGAAATATCAGACCAGTTTTGACAGTGTAACCAAAAATAGGCCRGCGCACACACACGTGCCTATGCRTGCACACGCACCAGCAGGRATAAACATGCGACGTTCTTCACTTAATTATGAACATGCTTTCCTCTGGAAAGTCTCCTTTGCCTTCAGTTGGTTGTTTTTTTCAAGTAAATATAGAGAAGGATTTTTYTGAAGAACAGATGGGCTGGAATGARGAGTAGAAATATTTTCAGTCAGAGCGCGGATGGGTGATGTAATAAGCCACAGGAACAAAGTTCAGTTATTTTATGCTCTCATCCAGACCTCAGAACTGAAAATGCCTCTGTAGTTAATTTTGGATTCTCTCATTTGCTCTTGCAGGCTGGCTCTATCTCTAAATGCTATTTTAATACAYATGGAGTTAAACTGAGAAAATGATGCTTGAGTAACGATGGAAAGATCTATTTGTCAGCACTGGAAGCAATTGGGTGGTGTTTGCACTGAGGATAACGGGCCAGATCTGCATTTGATTCTGTTGGGGAGGAGAAGGATGTACCTCAAGTAACCTTARTGGAGGTCCTGAAGACCAACCGGGCAGCTGAAATGGAGCTGATGGTTGAGGCTCAAAAGCTGCTCGCCGATGCTCCAAAAGCATGGCCAGCTCCTATGCTTGTGACCAGCTTCCCTCCTGCTCCTTTCCTCCAACATCCATAGTTCCTATTGTGAGGGCTTGTTAGGGGGGATGTCCCCACCTTAGACTGCATCTGGGACCTCTTCATGTCTCTGTGGGCAAACCAAGAAGACCCAGACCACAGAATCTGCACCAGAAAGGCCGCTGCTCTGGTCATGGTGGTTAATGTCATCGTAGGTGAAAGAACTGCTCATGAGATGCTTGTTGTTGACAGGCTGGCCGTGTATTCCTGATTTGTAGACTCTTTGGGTAAGCCTAAGTGTCAACAGAGTTGGTTTGCATCCCACCCGGCGTAAAGGGACTTACTAATGGGGATGCTGCTTAGGAACTTGTTGGAATTCGATGCCTCCAGTGTATGGTGGTTGGAATAACTGAGCGTTAGAGTGTGGGTAATTGTGGCTGTTGATGCTGATGATCATTTTGCAGTGGAGCTGGACGAGGCAGCAGTGCTCCTAAAAGGAGCCTGGGCAGGGTTCCCTGCTTTTCTCTCTGGGATGGAGCTCTCRGAAGCCCTTGTGCTCCAGGGCTGGCCCAGGGAAGTGTGGCTGMGAGTGTCATAATCAGACACTAATGTTCATTTATTCTTGCATGATTTTGTAAGAAAAATGCCTCCACGTGCTCCCAAACCAGAACGCAGCAGTGACCGCTGCATGGCAGTGCAGTAGGCCGGGGTGCTCGARGAAGAAAAGCCCAGCCAGTGCTGCAGGGGCTCCTTGGAACCAAGACGTGTCTGCTCTTCCGTCCCTGGGCTGCAGGAGGAGAAGCCTGTCGGATGCTGAGCACAGATCCCGTGGAAGGAGGCAGCAGCAGCACGCGCCCRTGTAGAACGCTTGCAGGAGGAAGGGCAGGTATGAGGAAGGAAGCCTTGAGCACCTGCCAAGAAGCTCCTCTGTGTGGTTAATGACTCCAAGGAATCCCAGGGCGCGCGTGGAGCGGCGGCGGCTCCTCCGGATGGAAGCGCTGCCGTCTGTGCRTGCCGCTCCTGGTTACTCCCCCGGAGCTTTACGTAACCATCCTGCTCTTCTGCTGATTGCCTGTCAGGTCTAAAATAGCTTTCCTTCTGATGGATGGGTTGAAGCCGGAGGGAATGGTGGGGATTTTCAGTATGAAACCATCAGTGACAGGGACAGGTACCTTCTCTGTCCTATTTCYGAAGGAGCACGGGGGCTTTACAGATGACACAGATCCACACGCTGAGCATTGTATATATTTTTCTGGGTGTTTCTTGGCATGAATTAAGGCTTCTAGAACACGAGTCTCCTGCATTGAGAGAGAGACTGAGCAGTCGGGTGCTTCCAGGAATAATTTTCCTCTAAAAAAAAAAAAACAGGTAAAAATCCTGATAAAACAACCTTGACTGCCCTCCTTAGTGGTGTTYTCTGACTTCTTTGTCATGTCATATTTTCCATCAAGTTGTGGAAGGCAAGGCTGTTTGTGGTAGGAAGTTGTTGCAAAGACAAATAAATCTCCAAGGATGTCTGTGGTCCTTGGAGCGCTGATGATTTTGTTCCAACCACCCCCCCGACCTGAGCCAGCTCAACTGCTCACGTAATGCCACCAGCCAGAGGGACATTTAAATTGCATGAAATCACGTAACAAACTCTTTTTTCTCCCAACCTGTRGAGCAGTGTGACTGAAAGCCTGTGTGATTTCCCCCCTCTTCGAGGGGCAGTGGAAGAGGCAGCACCGCTGGGAGATGCTGCAGTTTGGTGCCCCGGGGACCTGTCGCGTTCCTGGGCAGGATGGGAAGATTGGAGCAGTGTCTTAAGGTAAATAAAGATGTGGGCAACCCAGCTGCTGTCAGGAGAGCTGCCTTGAGGCCGCAGCGAGCTGATCTTGCAGGACTCCTGCAGGTCGAGGCTCAGCTCCCACCTAACGAGCAGCAACGCTTGCGATGCGCTGGGTCCAAGAGCGGGGCTGTGCTTCTCTTCAGATCTTCCAGTTTTCCCAGAGGTTTATCAGGACAGGATCTCTGGCTGAATCATTCTGAGCCATCTTCCTCATCCTTTAAGCAGAGGAAGAGAAGCGGCAGCTACGAGYTGACCTTGTTTGGAAGAACTCTGCTTTTTTTCTGGCCTCCTTAGGCACGGCCTCTGCCAGCAGCCTTCTCTCCCTTTGCAGCTCGGGGTCTCGCTGGCTGCCGCTGATGTGTGTTCAGCTGGGCAAATATTGCGTGGCACGTTCTGTGAATATGCTCCCTTGATGAAAAATTAGCATTTTTCAGCTGTGTTTATTTCTTCGTCAGCCCCTTCTCTCTGTCTCCATCCATCTACCATTTTCCCAGTAGTACCATTCCCTTCTTGCTTTTTCTTACAAGTTACACAATCTGAAAATAGTTGGGTTTAATTTTACACATGCCTAGACCTCATAAAACTGTTTCCCCCCAGCTTCCACATGTCTTTCCAGCAAGCTCTGCTGAGATGTGCAAAGGATAAATCTAAATTGTGATCATCTATTCCAAAAAYGGGACACCTTGTCTACCAAGGCCACCAAGGGCTGCTGTGCCCACCCGAGGCATCCTCAGCGGGACAAGGTTGTGCTTGGTACGGTCAGAATGTAAACAAGAAAGCGTGCATGGCTACAAACCCAGGCATAGAGCACAATGCAAGTTATCTTTGTAAGAGTAAATGAATAGCTGCAGTTTTGCTGGTGCAGCAGGATCTGCACGTGGAGYGTTGCCAGCACATCTCCATCAGGGAAGGGTCGCAGCTCTTCACGTCCCCGGCTAGCAGCGCTTGCTGGCAGGAAACCTCCTGCAAGCGCCGCCAGTTGTTGCCTTATTTTCTCTTTAAAAGGAATTGGTGCTGATGGAAAGCAGGAAGAGCGAGAGACCTGGAGTGAATTCCTCCAGTTCCCCCACAGAATAGCTGCTGTGGGAGAGAAGAAGCTAATAAATGGGAGTGTGAGCTTGTGATACTGCTCCCCTGCCAGAACTAGGCTYGGGATGAGATGGTGTGAAGCCAGGCTGCCATTGTCTCCCCAGCATTATCCCAGGAACATGATTCTCATTACGGCTGGAGCCAAGCCATGGGAATTTGGTCCTCGGTGGGAGAGGAAAGGCCCTGTGTGGTCCTAGCTCTGCAGAGYGAGTCCTCCTGAGATTCCTTTTGCTTCGAGATCGCTTGGCTGTCTCAAACTTGCCCGTGGCCAGCTGCCCCTCTTGAGTTTAAGGRGGGAAGCATGGCCAGATCAGTAGGGGAGACGCTTTCCAACTGAAGGGTAACTGAGCTCGAGCTTGCTTTGGATTCACATTAGTTCAACATTTTCCACTTTAATGTGTTCGTGGTCAAACTGAAGTTGTCCTCAGCCGAACCTGGGAGAAGACACAGTCCGTCCCTGAGCAGCTCTGAATCTGAGTTGGGAACCACATTTGGTGGATCACTGATGTAGAACCAGAAGCATCAACCAAGTCTGTTCCTCTCCTTTTGCCATGCAGGCAAACTCATAGCGTTATCAAAGTCCTCCTTGTCCCTCTTCATCTCCTACCTCTCCCATATGGACCATTTGCTCTGCAGAGAGCAAGCTGGGAGACAGTTGGACATGACATCTTCAAAGATGTTTCTTTGGTGGCATCTCTCAGGGCTTCCCCTGGAGCAGCRGTGTCCCAAAGCCATTTGTCCTTAACGCTGCACCTCTTCTCACTGTGCTCACCAAGATCTAACCCTTTTGCCTGCGGATTTTGTTTGTTCGGCCAAGGTCCTGGTCACAGGGACATTTTCATGCACTGGTTTCCATAGCTGGGTCATGCAACCTGGGAATAAGTCGCTTTACCTGATTTCTTTGGCATACGAAGCTGTTCCCCAGGCTCTCCTCTTCCAGTGCTGAACATCTAATCAATGCTGCACAAAGTCAGTGTGTTCATCTGGTATTTCTGATTTCCTCATGCAGGCTTATATTCAGTTCTTCTGTTAGCTCTGGTTTGGATGCCTTTAAAATGTCCCAAGAGCCAAATGTCCCAAGTTCTGCAGATCTGGMCTGGAAACCTCATTAAAGCAGGCTTTAATGACCCCTGACTTCCCATTCCAAATAAGTTGTCTTCAAAAATACTTTATAGCAGTTCTCTTGGGACTGTGGCTTTTCTGCTCCTAACTCGCCCCAAAACAGACCAGGGGTGGGGAGGGAAGATGCTGGAAAACAACAAATGCAAAAATAATTTTCATACCTGATTTTTTTGGCCTTCTCCACAGTTTTGCTTTAGATCAAAGTCCTCATTCCCCAGTGCCTGAGGCTTTTTTATTTTTCATGCTTTCAGCACAGAGGATGATGGAACTAATAGAAAGTGCTGCTAGTGTCTGGCTGGACGTTACTTGGATTTGTAAAAATGTGCTCAGTGTTTTTTAAGTAAAAAGAAGAGCCAAAAGAAACCACCTTGAGCTGCCACATGATGTTATTTGCTTTGCCCCGGGATAACTAAAATGAAAGGTCTCTCTGAACACAGGGTGTTCAAAACCATCCAGGTTTTCTACATGTATGTGTGAAAAAGGAAACGTGGTGTTTACTGGGGCGGGCTGAGCTTCAGCCGCTCTGTGTGTCTCTGTTTCTGTGTTTCCAGACGGAATTTCCTCTGTGGAATCGGTTTGTGTGTTCAGGGGCAGTTTTGAGAGGTGGGCGAATGCAGAGCTCGTCTCGTGAAATGCGGGATTGAGGCTTTTGTTGGAAGCGGCAGAAGGTGGGCCGGGGTCCGCAGGGCTGGGAGGCTCCTTCGGGCAGGCTCAGTGGTCAAGTGAAGTCTAGCAGACCAAGCGTGGGCTGTGGGGTCGGGCCCTGCCGCACCCGTGATGGAGGAGCAGGGGTTGGTGCTGGGCGCACCAGCCACCACGTGCGTACTGGGAGTAATCTGGCACTTCAAAGGAGCTTTTGGGTCTTCTGAAGAGGTTCTAGCTTTTGAGCATGCAGTTGTTCTTGTTTGCGTGGCCTCTGTGTGCCCAGGTACCTAAGGGAAGCCTTGGTTGGAGCACGACTCAGAATTGCATTTCCCTTTCTTGACGTTCAGCCTCATCCTATTATTTCCTGTGTAGAATTCCAAGGTGGTGGCTAAGGAAAGGACATCTCCTGCATGGTGGCCCTGCACGACACGTGTTCTTCCCTGCCCTGCTSTTTTGTCCCCTGTGACAGCAGCCTCGGTCCCGAGAGGCGCAGAGCCCTCTTGGCCAGGCACCGCCAAGAAGGGCAGTGATGAGAAGCCATGTCCCCAAGCAGGGCCGTGAGGAGGAAACGCGGGTGAGACGTTCAAATTCAGGTGCTGCCGTTTCCCTCGAGTGCCTTCAGGACAGTTGCTTTTGCTCCGTGTCCTGGTGCTTCATCCTGCCAAAAACAGGGAGAACTCCCGCGCTTTGCTCGCCCCTGGAGYGGGAGAGCCCCGGGCGAGCGGCGCGGCTCTGAGTGCAGGGGCAGTGGGAGCTGCTGGGCCARCACCTCAAGGCAGCCGGCGTGGCGTGCTGGCAGCCTCGCGCGCAGGTTGGCGGTGCTTGTCTTGTCACCAATAGCGGCTGGTTTGGGGGTAACGAGAGAGCTGGAGAGGTGGAAAGCTGGAACTAGCACGGGCTGTTGGGCACGGTCTTGGTTTCAGCTGTCTGGAGTCCAGAGCGAGGGCTGCCAGCGCGCTGGGATGTCACTGCTGGCATCGGAACCCGCCCTCCGCTCTCCTCGCAGCGCCTGGCACGGCAATACACGGCTCGAGGTTCAGGCAGCCGGAGACGGTGGAACAGCCATCGTGGCAGAGCCGGAGGGCTGCAGAGAAGAGCCCTTCTGCAGAGAAGAGGTCTCCATGAGCAAGCGGTGCACGCGCTGTGCGTGACCATGTCCACATCATGGTCTGAGGAGGGCTTCGGTGCGAGGAGCTGCTGCTCTGGGTGACGGGGCTGGCCGGCAGCACTGAGCTCTTCCAGCGTGTCCGAGTGTGAAYGCGAGCGTTATTCCGCGCTAAGCAGCGCCCGCTGTCCCTGTTATTGAAGCTTGGAACCACCTCGGCTTCAGCCCGGCACAAATAGAGTTGTCCAATCTAATTGCTGCTTCCTACTGCAGGGATTACTCGCCCCTGGTGTGCTGGGGCTCACATCTGGTTACGCTCACCYTGCTTAATCCCAGGAATGTTGTCCCTGCTGGGGAAGGATAAGCCATCTGTGCTGTGTGTACCTTAGYGTTGCCTCTCCCRTCCRTACCCCAGCGAATATATAAAATAGRGAGGATTAAGYGCAGGAGGAATATGGCTGTGGAATGACGGGTCACTCTTGCAGCAACAGTGAGGTCTAGTTGGATTTTTATTTTTCCTTTTAAGTGAAAAAGRCAATAGTTTGATGGTAGAGGAGCTGTTAATTAGTGATTGGTCAGTAATGAGCTTTTGCAGAGACGGTCATCGTCATAGCCATCGTCTCCCTTTCCCATAGCAGCAGGAGTAACAGTACCCTTGAAGCCCTGATGCTGGGGGCRGAGATGGGGCGATCCCTCTCCCCACAGTTCCTGCACTGCCATGTGTAGGCACCGGCAGAAACCCTCAGGAGTTGGGCCCTGCTTTGCACCCCAGTGAGAGGCCATGACTTTAAGAGTTTAAAAAAAAAATCATTAAAAAAGATGAAGTGATCATTTGTGGAAAGGCAGTTGGTGCTTTCTAGCTGTTGGTCATCCAGAGCCAGCTTTCCTGGAGCCTCCCCACGGGTCAGCACGTGCCACGCATCCTTGCTGCCTGCTGCTTCCACGCGTCCCTGTCATTCTGCATGGCTCCCACACTGTCCCTGGGCTCTCCAGCTTGTGTCCAAGAGGCCTCTGGGCATCTTCTTGCTGAGCCTGGTCTGATAAACCACTGGGTRACACGAAAGTGGGTTCGGTCTGGATGCACCTACTTGGGCTTGCGCGAGCTCAAGGCTTTGCCTTCCCATGGGGTCCAACCCAAGGGCTCCGTGGCTTCCCGAGCACGCAGCCTTGTTCTGGTTGTGAGCTCCTGGGTTGACTCCCGCAGTCCCTGCTCGCGATCGCCACTGRAAAGAGCAGCCCTCAGACACGGCCCTGCAGGCTCCGTGCATCGAGAGGCGAGCTGACGTCCCACCGGGGTTTCTGCTCCTGGTGCACCGCGGCATCCTCCCATAGCTTTACAGCCACAGTTTCTTCTAAACTTAGCAGAGCACACACTCTTTGTCAGGAATTAATCCTATGCCAAGTTTCAGGTTTCAAAGTAGAGCCATTTTTGAGCTATTCTCTGCTTCTTTCCTTCTGTGTGTGTCTCTCGCACAAAACCCTCTTTCTAATGGGGAAAATTGTATTTTTTCCACACATCCATAACTTAAAACATCTGAGAAGCTTTTTGCTCCAAGTTTATATTTAAAAGAAATAATGAAAGCCAACATTGGCAGAGAAAGCAGTGCGAAAATTTGCAGCTCAGAAAATTCAGGAACATTAGGGTTATTTGAAGTAGAGCACTAAAATGGAAGCCCTTGCTGCCTTCATTACCAGGAACCCATTTGTGAGGCTCAGAGTTATAGCTGCTGTACAACGTAGTAATCCTCTTTGGGCAACTTTGTGTGTTTTATAAAGCAAGGAGGATGACTTGCTGGCAGCCTGGCCCGCTGGTGTGATCCAGCACGCTCGACGGCGCTCGGGAAGCTCCGCGCTCCTTCMTTTGAGGCTCTAACTGGGAGGGCTGCACCACGAGTCGCTGGCTCACGAACACTTAGAAGTGCCTGGGCTTTCTTCACGTCAGCCTCATTAAGTTGCAACCCCATCTGGCCTGGCAGAATCCTCTGCCATCTCCTAACACTGGAGGGTTTATTTACTAGTTGCCTCCCATGAAGAAGACTAGTATAGGTCAGCCTTAGTGTGGGTTGTCTAGGGGACAGTAGCCCTAGTTTGTATTTTGGTTTCAGTGTTGAGCTCTTAGACTGTTTCTGTGTCCTCGCTCTAGTTGAGGCTCAGCATTAGATTTTGGTGAGGATGTAGCTGGTAGCTGATGTTTAAGGGAATGAAGCAATTGCTGGGGGGGTTTCTTGTTGTTAYGGGGCAGTATTAAAGGAAGAGCCCTTCTCCAAAACTTGTCACACGCTCAAAGGTTGTCCCGGTCCGTGCTGTGTCAGGGAGCGTCTTGGAAGTCCTTGCTGGCAACCGAGCTTTGCCAACGCCCAAGAACCCCCTGCATGTTCACGCGTGGCTACGTGAGCCCAGCAGTCCATTCAGGAAGGGCCCCMCAGAGAGCTAAATAGCACCACGCCTTGGTGATGGGGGCACTGGTGATGGGAAGAGGGCGAAGGGTGGGGGAAAGGGGTGAAATCCCTTTCTGCCAATCCTACAGAAGCCACCAAGCAGCACTGAGCATAGGAATGAGCTGTTTACAGTCCCAAGGCAAAAACTCTCCCTTAGGTCAGGGTCTGGGATGATCCCTGCTGATTTCTGTCCTTCTCCATAACTTGCAGTCCTCTGRGTTTGATTCTAGGAGGACTGGGAGGAGCCCTTATCCCTGGAATTATGGAGATGGGCACCTGGCACTAATGCAGCCAAAGCCCATCCGCCTGCAGCAGGTAACGGAGCTGGGCAGGGGGGTTTAGCCTGCACCTTCCCACTCGGGGYACCTTTCACTGGCTGCTCCCCTTATCTTCCCCAAGGAATTTTAAACCTACAAAGCATCTCATTTTGGCATTTGCAGAGCAAAACGTTCTGTGCTTTTTATTTGAAATAATATTACAATTCAAAATGTACCCGATCTTTATTTCTTACTGTGTAAAATTGCTCAAGCAAAATATTTTATCTGAACTGATTTTTGAAGAAGAAGAAAACAGTTCTAGATACCGCTCTGCTGATGACTTCAACCATCTTGAAGGTCTCCTGGAAACTGCGGGGTCTTTTCCAGGTAAATGGAGGCATTGCAGGCACCGGCAGGCACTTTGAAGGGAAATGGTTTTGTTTGATTTCCCCCCTCCCCTTCCTCTTTTGGYCTCATATGAAAAGTACCGTGTAGAGATGGGTGGATCATTTTACAAACTAGAAAAAACACAGCAGGCTCTAAAAAATTTGCAGAATTATTGCAATCAAGRAATGAAAATCATAAACCTGTGCTTGCCAATTCCATTGGAGCAGAAATGGTAAGAAAGCGTACGCCCCAACCACGTGTTAAACTCAGCAGGGTTATCTGGGTAACCTGCTGCTGCTCCTCCTATTTACAGCACAGAGTTGAAGCTTCTGTAGTTGACCTGACAAAACGATGCTTGATTTTTATTGTCCTGGAAGCTTTTCGTGAAACTTCACGGTGGAGCAGCTGCAGTGCAGCAAGAAGGCACCTCGGCTGGGCACAGCCTTGAAAACTACATCGTTGTCTCCTGTGGTGCAGTAAACGTTAAGCAGCAGCTCCTGGATTAGAGAGCTGGGGCTGCAGAGCCGTCACGACACTAAATCGAACGGCGTAAAGCAGAGCGGACRGGGCGGAACAGGGGAGTGCAGGGCTGGCAGAGAAGCTGGTGGCCGGTTTTCCAGGGTGCCTGGTGTGATTTGGGTGAGCATGTCCCCACGATGCGTGTTCCTAAACTGCTTCTGTCAGCAAAGGCATTGCAAGCTGAGGCTCCTGCATTTGTGTTTCTGCAAATGCTCATCAGCATCTTTCAAGCAGAGATGAGTAGTAGTTTGCAGATAGTTAAGGCAGGGGAATAGTTCATGAGCAAGCTGCGAGGTTGCTGAGCTCATCTGCTGCGTTAATCATGTTTATTCTCTATCCCTTTATTCCAGTTTTGTTATTGCATCTTTACGAAGTCTGCACACACACCAGGCAGGTCACAGCAGCGCGTGAAAGCCCTGGTCTGCCTGCCATAAAGCGTTTCCATGATGGCCTGCAAAGGTGAATATTACTGCAGCTCTTCTTTTGCAGCTGCAGACACTTTTCTGAGCGGTGTCAGCACGTTGCCATCGGCGGCGCGGGCAGATTGATGTGCAGCGCTGCTTCGGAGCCCAGCTTCCAACCTCCTCCTCCTCCTCCTCTTGCCAGCAGAGCTGTGAACTCTTTCTGTGCGTCTTTCAGGTAAAATCACCCTGAAGCCTTTCTGCCCCCCAGGACTGCAGGTGGAGGCCTCTGTGCCCTGCTGCAGCATGGGTGTTGCAGCTTTGCTTACATGCGATTCTGCAGTGCTTGAGTCCTTTAGGAGGGGATCTTGCCATGGAGGATTTGGGGKTTTTTTATTTGCTTGTTTGTTTTTGTGTTTTTTAATGCATGTGTGTGAAAAGCGGACAGAAGGAGCTAGTAACCAACCARCTGCCTTCAGCAGCAGTACGTGGGCTTGAGAGCGCTGCCTGAGATAGGTAGTTTTGCTCATCAGAGCCCTGTTGCATCCGTTTCTCTCTCGGGGCAGCCGCAGGCAGACAGCAAGGGTTTGTGCTCAGCAGAACTTGAGCTCACAACGCTGTTCAGCCGGCTCTGGGAAGTGGGGATGGTGGTTCTGAGGTCGTGGGGGCACAGGCTGGAAGGGCAGCTGTGTCCTGCTGCTCGGGGCCAGGGAAGGCCCGTGCTCGAGGAGGTGGCAGGGTTGGGACCCATTGTGTTCTGCAGGGCTGGCGCGGAGCGTCCGGAGAGGCGGATAAGGTTCCTGTKCTTTGGCCCGGAGCTGCCAAAGGGTTTTCTGGCTGGCTGCTTTCACCTCTCAGCACATCCTCGTCCCAGGAAGGTGACTGGAGGACCAAGAGCTGCCCAAGRTAGAGTCGTCTCACAGCTCATCCCATGCAGCTCTAGGTAAAGGGTTTGCTCCGCTGGGGCTGCAGCGGCAGCTCCTCTGCAAGGCCCCACGTTTTGTACCCTCTCTGTGACAGTGGTAGAAACCTGCCCCGGCTCATGGTGAACTCACCCTGACCGAGTGGGAGTCTCCCTGAGCAAGGGCAGCTGCAGGACACGACGACATGGTGACGACAGAGGCCATAACCTGTTTATTTGAGCCGGGCTGGAGCGGGAAGCGGCACGAGGGAACGGGCACGTTCCCGGCCACGCACTCGGGACGGCCGAGCTCCGCCGTGGGGCTGGAGCCAGRGGAGGCCTTGGCGGGCCTTGTGAGGGGAGGGTGGACGCCGAGAGCGTCACGTCAGCGCCTGGCTGGATGCGGAGGCCTAACGAGGGATGGTAAATATCGGTGACAATGACTTACACTCATAGGAAGCATTGGCCTGGCACTCCTTTCCTCTGTGTGGATAAAGGATGTGATGAAGACGTAGTGCCAGACACAGCATCCGCTGGAGGAAGAGGCTTTAGGCTGGTTAAGTCACGGGGATGCATCAGGTTGAAATGTTTGTCCACTTTCCTATGCCAGGGAATGGCTTTGCTGTGCTGCTTGTTGCTGGGCTCTCGGAGGAGAGCCTGTTCCTCAGCTGCTCACACGGACCTCCTATCCGCTCCCAACGAAAGGAATGTTCACGTGTGGCAAAGAACCCCCCGAAGAGACATAATTGATATTCTTTTCCATGTTGCCCCCGTGTGACTCTTGCCAGAGGGGCTCCTCGCTGCCCATGCTCGCTGCGAGCAGCGTGCCCAGGGCGCTGCGTTCCCCAGCATGGCCCATGTTGGAGAGCGGAGGCCCTGCGCGCTCCAGCATGAGCAGCAGCTTGCGAGGGAGACAGGTGAAAGGGGCTAGGAATGGTGTTTGGCCTCAGCACAGGGCATGCAGGAGCCAGAGCAAGTAGATTTAGAGGTAAAACAACTCGGCGGGCAATAAAACCCCAGTGTCAGGACCCCTCTGTGCAGGCTCTTCCAGGTGGGGTTCYGTGGGAGCAGTTGCTTTAGGAGCCCCGTCTCCGGCCTTCCTCACAATTATGTTTATCTCCTTTGCAAACATCCCTCGCGTTAACGAGGGCGTCTTTGATGAGCGTCCAGAGCTCGTATCCGCTTCGGTGTTCCCCTGCGCGCGCGGCGGCCGAGGCCGGGGAGCTCACGAGCCGCGCACCGGCCGCCCGGCACGTAGGCCAGGCCGGCCCCGCTCGCCCTCCCGGCTGAGCCGTGAGCACCGCGTCCAGCCCTGCGCCGGCCGCCGTGGTTTATCCGCGGATAAACCCCGGGAAGGGGTTGGGCTCGGAGCACCTGGTCACCTGTAGGRCCATCTTTCTACCCCAATAAGGGTTTCCTCCGGAGCTGAGGTTTCTGTTTGGCTTCTAAATCGAGCTATTTGTTGATGTCATGAAAATTGCCCTTTAAGCTGCGTCAAACCCTCAAAAATGAAGCAAATTTCCTCTCTTCACTCAACACCTCTCACTCAGTAAACTGATGCCGGAAACCAAATGGCAAAGCAGCTTGTGGCAGCCGTTGCTTTCTGTATGAGTGTTCTGTCTGAGCGCAATTTTTACCTTTTTTTGTGGCCTTTTCCGTCTTTCCACGATCGTTCTAATAATACTGCTTCTGCGGCGTGGTTTTCCCTAAGGAAGTGAATCCGTTTGTTCAGAGGGCTCTGGATGCGAGTTCTGCATCACACGTCCTCTGCAGCATATTGGAAACCCGTGCTCAGGGCGAGCTGCAAGCTGTGGGTACGCGGCCACCAAAGCGCCGAACACGTCCCATAGAGGGGGGGTTCTATAATTAATCATTGTGGAACAGATTTCCGTATTTGCCTCTGAACTATCTGCAATTAACTCTTTACCAATCATTCATTGAAAATAGGGTCTTTCTATGCCAAGAAGCTCCAAGGAAGAAATCCATTCAGAGATTGGGTGAGTCACTTCCGAGCGTTCTCCGAAGGGAGCGATACAATTTGCATGGCACTCTTCAGGTAGGGAGTGATTCATGTTTTAGTGTCTGCAGGGGCTGCCTCCTTTGCACGGCTCYGGGGGTGTAAAAGCTCGCTCGGAGGAAAGCAAATGTTTTATACCAATTTATGTCCTTCGCTCGCGTGCACTAATTTTAGAGCGCATTAAGATAAATAAGTCTGTATGCCTTCTCTGCAAGGAGCTCCAGGRGCTTTATAAATCCCGATTGTGCCTTAACCTTTTCCCTTCCACTGGGAGGTAGGTAGCAACGTTTATAACTAGGGAGTGGTTCGAAGCAGCTCCAGACCCCAGCAGTCTCCTCCTGTCCTCTCCTGTCATGTCAGACTCTTCACTGAGAGAGGGGGCAAATGCACTCCTGTCCTCTGTAAGTCATGTGAGAGTAGAAGCTTGGAGTGGGCAAGTTCACAGGAGCCTGCTCTGTTTTGGTCCCCCGTTATAGACTGCGGGCGTCTCTGCTCTCCGGTGCTGTCAAAGCCAGCAAGGGCCATCGATAGGGCATGAATGTTTCATGAGTAAACAGAGTTGGCAGAGATGGCTCTGCAAACCACGCGGCCTCCTTGGAGGACCATTACTCAGGTTCTGCGCTTAGCCTGAGCTTTGGCTGGCGCTTTAATCCTCAGAAGAGTTAGCAAGGAATGTTAATGTGCAAAYGCTGGGAAAGAAGTGACCGTCTCCAGGCAGGATTCTCCCTTCCCCTTTGGCCTCTGGATCACTCTCTGCTTCCCTTTGGGTTTTAGAAGCGGTCCTAGAGCAGCACGCTCTGCTCCGCATGGGAGCATCGCGCTTCAGTGCGTCTCTTCTGTGCGTTATTCAGCTGCGAAAGAGCTTTGCAGCTTTGAAATATGTTCTCATTAGCTGTAATTAAATCTTTAAATTCTCCTTCAGGCCTGGATAAGACACAAGCTCTAATCATACCCAAAGTTTTCTTCTCCTTTTTAAAAATTTTATTACTCTCACACTTTGCTAATTACTGAACACGATGATGTTTCCAAAGCAGCCACAGAAAAGTATTTACTATTCAGCGAGGCATGTGTTGATCTGGCAAACTCTTATATTGGCTACGCAGTCTCTTATTTAACATGAATCACTCTGTAACACGCCACAACAGCACAGCTTCTTATTCATTATTGCTTAATTTCATGATATCTGAGATGTGGGGTTTCGGTGAACGGGTAATTGAGATCATAAATCAAAATATTTTCAGGGAGATTACGTGAAACACAAGACGTTGAGGCTCCGAGCTGGAGACGCCGCCGTCCTCCCGGGCAGCCCTTGGCAGGGCTGGGTGCTGTTCCAGATGTGTCTGGGTGCCCAGAGGGGCAGCGTCTGGGTGCCCATGCCCTTTCTGTCCATCCAGAGTAGCGGCACGTCCCCTTGTAAGCTGGCACGTGTCTTCCCTGACCGGCCTGMTGGAAGGGAAGCTCCGAGAGACCCGGCTTGCAGGTGGAAGGGGAAGCTGGTCACACAACGTGGGCCCAGCTGCCCTCCACGCCGGGCTCTCCAGTGACCTACACAGCGTTTGGATGGGTTTGAGGTTGGTTCGATCCCTTTTCTGGACAAAGCAGGTGGGCAGGCGTGCCCTGAAGAGGACAGGCCAGGGTAGGAATCCTCTTCCGTATCCTCCCTATCCTCCCGGGTGGGTTTTGGGCWGCCAGCAATGGCCGGGCCGCCGCTGGCCGGGCTGCCCCAGGCGAAGGCAGCGGTTTCCAGAAGGTCAAACGTGCAGCCTCTGCCTCGCTCCGCGGGAGCCGCGCGGGGACAATGAGGGGATTCACTGACGGCATTCCGGAGGCGCGCGCTCCCCTCGYGCGCCGCCCCGGGAATGGTTAGGCCATAGATTTCCTGCTCGTACAATCCCAGCTATGTGGAAAATGCCTCCGCTCCGGCRTTACCCACGAGCGGGCAGAATGGGCCGTTTGTGCCCAGATCCCTCTCGTTTCCCCTCCTTTTGACCGTGTCCCCCTCTCGCTGCCTGGCCCGGGCCCCTGCAGCCCCTCCTCGGAGTGCCTTTTTTTTCCTGCTGTTTAATGATTAAAATATCCCTCAGCACCATCGGATGCTCAGAGTATATAAGCAGGCCCCGAAACACATTCCCCTGCTGAACCCAAAATCGTTCAGGTCCCATGGCATTATTTTTTAACCGAGTCTGTATTAAAAGTTTTATGAGCTGCTCCGGTTTCGGAAGGTTTCCCGTAAATGAACTTTCCACCACTCCGTGACAGCGTCGCGTTGCCAACACAGGGATAATATGGAAAAATGAAAGACAAAAAAAAAAAAAAAAGCCCTTTTTTCCTCTCATTCCTCCATCTGTTACAATACGGGACTGTGGCAGGAAACGAGGTTTTGCAGTTTTATACGGGCTGGAGTTTTTTTTAAAGCTGTACAGGGTGTCAGTTCAGCGCTCCCTTCAGAAAGCTGGAAGCGACCGGCGAAGGCATGGAAAAGACATTATGTAATTRCAGAAGACAAAAATCCTGCTAACGCTGAGGCCCCGTGGCAGAAGCGAGTCTCTGACCTCACCCCTCTCAGGATCTCTGGAGAACGCCGTGTTCCTCGGGACCGCTGCAAAAAAGAGCCCGTGCCAGATTTCGGCAAACAATTCCGGCATTTCCTTCCCCTGCCTCTGTTCTGTGGGTGTTTTGGAATCTCTCACATGTGTAGGCAGGGATTCATTAGCTAAAATAAAACCGTACTACGGAGCCGCGCGGGGAGGGGGAAGGCTCCTGGCAAGCGGCATCGGCCCGTGGCGTCGGCTGGTTCGGCCTCGGCTTCGGAATTCCCGAGGAATAAGGGGGAAGGAGGGAGATGTCCTGGCGGGGGCTGCCTCGGTGGCCCCGGGCTCCTCGCTGCGGCCCCGCCGGGCCGGGGGTCTCGCGCTGAGCACGCGCGGGGCCGTGGGGGCCCTGGGGCCCTGCAGCCTTTTCCAGCGCTGTCCCTGCCGAGAGCTAATGACTTCGTGGTGTTTTTACTCCGAGTTCTCTGTAATTTCCTGACTGTGGTTTTGGGGGGAGTTGTGAGGTTTTTATGGCGGCGGAGAAATTTTGCTGTTTACAGTGCCTGTCCTACATCCTCTAAAAACGGCATCCCGTTTCTTCTAAGAAAAGCCCTGTATGTCCTAATTATGTTGCAGAGTCATCATTACTGTCCCTGTGGTCCTCCTGAGGGAGCCAAAACAAATCCTGCCTTCCCTTGGGAATCCTTCCCTTGGCCCCTGAGTTCCTGGAGGTGGGAGGACCCCACTGCTCTTGGCCCAACAAGTTAAACACCCCTGATTGCTGGGCCTCTAAAGGTCCAGGGATGCAGACAGAGGTTTGGACTGGCCTCGGAGGGAACCTCTCAGCATCTGCTTGGCTGGGCTCCTTGGTCATTGTTTGGTATTAAGAAACATTTGCCTTGCGTTTTGTTTGGATTAACAGTTTGGCTGTTGGGGTGCAGGGAAGGATCGTGTGCTCCATAGGCTGGCTTGGGTCAGGATGTCCCATTATGTGCATGAAAGTCATTTTGCTAGGTTTGAGGGTACAAAAGTTTCATCTGTTGGGTAAAAATGAGGAAATTTGATGCTGTCATGAGTGGAGAGACTATGGAATAAGATGTAGCAAGTCCTTGTGCCAAAAATGGAAGACCCTCTCCAGGCTGATCTGGTGCCCCAGCCCATGTTCCTTGTATGTTGTGATGGAGGTTTCCTGCTCCACCTGTCTGCTTGGCCCCACATCCCAGTTCTCTGCCATTACCTCGCTCTTCGGCTCCTGTCGTTTGTGCCTCCCCCTTTGCTTGGCACCCATGGCCCTCCTTCCACTCAGGAACAGGCTGTTAGTCTTGATTCCTGGTGTTTCCCTCCCAAAAGGCCTTGGTGTGGGGCAGTAAACCCTTTTCTCTGCCTGCTTGAAGCATTGCAGGGACTCATCAAGCATCAGCAGCACCAGCACTCTCTGTCTCCTGATGAACACCGAGGTGGGTGAGCACGGAGGGCCTAGAGCAGCACCGGCGCGTGGCCCCGAGGACAGCTGGGTCCCGGCGTGCTGCCCGTGGCCGCCGGGAACGCCTCGATTGCTCTGCTCGGAGCCGCCGAGGAGGAGGAGGAGGAGGAGGMGGCACTAGGGGGAACGGCCCCGGGCCCTTCCGTAATAGCAGGTTGCCTCTCGCCGTGGCGCCGGGCGCTGTGTGGAATTCCGGCCGTCTGGCTTCCTCCCTGTGTTGTGGCTGCTCAGCCATCCGTGCCGAGTGGAACCGGGCTGTCCATCTGGTCGGGACGTGGTGTTTCATCAAAGCTCAAGCGTTTCCTCCTGCTGCCGTGCTCGTGATGACATCTCGGGAGGGCCTCGTAGCGCCGCGGCGTCGCGTGCTCTGCGAGCCAGTTGTTGCAGCGCTGGCTTGGAGGTTGGGCCCTCACAAGAGTCGTGCGGGGCAGAAACCATCTGATAAGTCAGTGCTATAAAGGGGAGAGAAGGGGCAGAAGGCTTATAAATGACCCAAAAAAGGGGTGGTTTTGGTGTTTCCAAACCGTGTAGTATGGACTGGACTCACTTGGCTGCTGTCTGAGCCTTGAGTACAGGCATGAGTGCCTCATTGCCCAGGTGAAATTCCTGCTCCGGGGGGTTCTCCAGCCCCGGGGCTCTGCAGTGAGCCGGGAGGGTCTCCTCATGCTCCACGTCAGGCTCATGGGCTCCACACAGCAGGGTCTGGGGTGTCTCTGCCCCCAGGCCAGGGTTGTTGGTGACTCTGGACTGGAAGAGGTCGGGCCGGGAAGGAATGACCAATGGGACTCGGATGTCTTAGCTCAGCTGCTGCTTAAGTTAGATTATTCGAATGCCTTGAAGTCATTGAAAATAGTTTATTTCTCTCCATAAGCAGAACTTGTAACTTCTGTCCTGTCTTTCTTTTCTGTTGCCGATACGTTCCTGTTGCCTTTCATTTCTAGGTGAGTTGAAGAGTTCGTCCTTGCTGGTTTTCCCTCCAGTTTAACGTGAGCTCCTCGCGTTTCCTGGAAGTGGCTGCGGAGAAGGTAGAGAAGCCCCTTGCTAAGTGCTCAGCCATGGGCAAAGCACCAAAAACGAGGGTGCCCCGAGATGCAGAGGCAGGAGACGAAGCAGCCACCGGCGTTTGGTGCCGGGTAGTGCAGCTCTTAGGGTGGCCACAGGCTTTTGATGGCACCAGGTGCAAGCAGTCATTGGCTTAGGGCCTGCCGGGTGTGATTACTGAGTAATCAGCAGGAGGTTGTAATGAGCGGGAATGTTTCTGGGCTGTGGGTGAGCTCTCTGCAGTCCCTGGGTGAGTTAAGCACAGAGCACTGGGGCAGTACTGATGGCCCGTAGCCTGCAGAAAATCCCGGTGATGCCTCGCTACGGCTGGAAGAGGGGCCGGGGATGCTCCTGCCTGGTGCAGCCTGATTATGCAGCATTCCCAAGGGAGGTGCCTGTGAGAAGGGCCCTCCAGGCGGGACCCGCTCCGTGTTCGGGCCGTGCAGGAGGGACCTGGTCCGCGTTCACTGGCACTGCTGCGGGAACGTCTCCTGCTGCTGCTGGCCCGGCGTGGGGATCGACGCTGTGCTCGGGCCGGGCATGAGGGGAGCACTGCATGGGGAACTCCTATCCAAAACCACTTCTTTGCTGGAAACCTGGAAGTTTCTGTAACGAGGGGAAAACTCTCTCAAGTCTGAAGGTATCAAACAACTTGACAAATTCAAACAGACTAAATGGGCAGGCACAGACATCTGCTTGGCCCGCTTTGATGTGCCTACAGCGAGGGCAGCTTATCCAGCCCTTGGCTGGCCGTGGTCCCCGTGCTCCAGAGCTATTTTTGGGTCGTATTTATTTGGAGGAGGCTGTTACAATAATCTAATCGGACCTCGCACCGCGCTTGTCGTTAGTTCCTCTTAAGGCTGTTTTGGGGAGGAGGGCAGTCCCAGCCATGGGAGCAGCAGCTCTGGGGGCCGGGGCCTGCGTGGGGCCCCCCACGCCGCAGCGTGCGGGACGGGGCCTTCAGTGTGCACTGAAGCACAGCCAGGCGAGGCTTTGCCCAGGGGTGCTCCGAGCAGGATTTAGAGCTAAATCCTTTCCTGATGAGGAATTTCTGCTTCATGAAAGGGTGCTTTATTTGAGGAAAAGCCTTTAGTTGATTTTTTTTATTAAGCAGCCAGCTGCATTAGTGATTCTTGAACCATGTTCTTCGCTCTGCCTTGAGCAGAAAGCCGTAGCAGGGGAACGTTCCCTGTTCCTTTTGGCAGAGAGGAGATTCCTACGTTGGCAGTAGTGGGACTTGCCCTTTTTTCTTGGGAGAGAAAGTCAGAATAGGCAGCGATGAGGGAAAGAAGCCGAGCCAGCATTTCGGGTCTGTGCTCCCTGACGTGGTGCTATGGGCAGGCACGGAGCACTCGGAGCAGTAGTGGAGATGGGCTGGCAACCCGCTGGGTTTGGTTTGTGCACATAAAATGCCACTCACTGCCTGAGAGACGGTGCCCTCGGCTTCGGGCTGCAGGGAAACCCCCCAGGCCTTCGCTCCCTGCCCCAGGTAACGCTCCTTCCCTTGCTCTGGCTTTTGCCTCGAGCAGCAATGCCTGCCCGCGCCCCCAACCCCGTGCGGGGCTTATCCGACTGGCGGAGGTAAAGCCCAATTCCTGGGCTAATTCTGTGCCCATCCCTCAGTGCCCACGGCCCCCATCCCGCATCCAGGAAGCTTCCTTCTTGGAGCCAGTATGTCCTGAGCAARCCCTGCCGGGGTTTGCTCTTCCGCACATCAGAGCCCTCGGCTTGGGCCGGTTCCTCGAGGATGTCCCGCTCGCTCGGCGCAGACATGGAGTCTGTGCTTTACTCCCTTCCTGCCTCCATGTCCCGCAGGCTGGGAGCGGGGAAGGAAGGAGCCTTCGTCAGGCTCAGTTCACAACGGACGCCGCGTCTTGTGTCCGTCCGCTCGTCCCGGCGCCTGTCGTCGCGCCGCTGCCGCAGCCCTCTGCTTATCCGGTGCCCTTCCTTTCCCCCGTCATCCCCTCCCTTCCCGGTGCTGTGCCTCRCTGCTGGTTTCGACTCCTTTTCTCCCCCCGACGCCCTCCCCTCCGTGCTCCCTTTCTCTCGCCYGTGCATTTGCCAGCTGCACTCGACCGCGCTTGGGACAGCAGCGGCGCTCGCTTCAAACCGCACACGGGAGGGCAACGTGCCCCACGGGTGGGATGAGGGCGAGCGCCACTCGGGTAACGTGGCTTGGGGGCCTATTTAAACCCCCAAACCAGGCTGGTTTCCCCTCCGAGTTTTAGCTGATCAAAGTGGAGATGGAGCTGAGACGATGAGCGCCGCGTTATGATGCCCTGGGGATCCCGGTTAAGCAGGTTTGGGTGCTGAGCACGGGGCCATCCCTTTAGCAGAGGCTGTTGTTGCCTCTGTGGGGACTTGGCGCTCAGTCCTACCGTCTCGTTGCATCAAGTTGAGCCAGATCTCTGGAGCTTCATCCTTTCGTTTCCAGTGCTGCTCAGCTGCTCTCCTGCACTGTGATTAACATGCAAAACTCCTCACCAGACCCACGGTCCTGCTAACCCGGGTGAGATCCCGAGCATGCCCATCTGCCCGAGGCCTGTGGCTGTCYGCTTGGAACAAGACGAACCCCGTGTACAAGAAGAATCCTCCTCCCTCCCTTTCCTGCATCCCTGCATCTCCGTTTCTTGCTGAGTGTTTCCAAAGATATCTTTGCATCTGCTCCCAGACTAGCGCGTGAATAATTTTTTGAGATTCACAGGCCTTGCTGCTTCCCCATCATCTTTATATTTCCCTGTGGCACACTGAATTTGTTTAAACCTGCAGTTCCACCAGCGCCAAACCGTGGTAAAAGGCTGTTGAAACGTGTTCAAACAGGCGAGCAAAATATGTGGTATCTTAATGAGAAGGTTTTCCTCTGTCTTCCTGCTCCAGTTTTCTCACTTCAGATATTTAAGGGCTTGAACGCAAACTCGGAAGCCTGACTTGGGTAACTCATGTATCTTAGTTCTTGTATTTATAAAGAACAAAAAGTCTTACATGTCCTGCCAAAAATCTCTTTTAACTGGAAAAATACGATGTGAGGTGCCTGACTGCTTCAGAATTACAGTAGTGCGCTTGGGATTAAGCTTTGGATTTTCCTAGATGTCTGAAAACAAAAGCTTTTACCCTGACCGCGCTGTGTTTGTAGAGGCAATATGTGATTCAAATGGGATGTTTAGGCAGGAAAAGAAACTCTGATTCTCCTTCAGGTGCAGGTAAGTACAGCTGTGTGGTATAYCTTATGTAGAGTTATGGGAAAGGAGTTCTCACCGTAAACTATAAYTTTAATCTAAGAAATGGAGGAAGGAGCTGCTTTTTAGAGTAAGATGCTTGCTGGAATCTCAGGTAGTGATTTGCCGTTTTGTCCAAAGCAGAGAGAAATATATCATTATTCCCCACGTCTCACGTTGGTTTTGGCCAGAAACTAGCCAGGGGTGAGAAGGTGCAAGGTGCAGAACAACTGCTGAGGGCAAGGCAGGCGGTTGTCTTTGCAGTCCTCGTGCCTTTGGTCTCTGCAGAATCCGAGTGCAGTCTGTGCAGCAGATGACGTGGTGCTGTGTCCTTTTCTCTCAGCAGAGTTTTGTGTCRAGATGCGTAGGGTAAGGAGACGTTTCTAATGCCTGTGGAAGTCGCTGTTTATTTGTTTAGCAACTCATCTATTTTCCTTTATGTGGAATCTTCTCTGAAATGAGTAATGCAAGGGAGGCATCAATAATTGAAGCCACTAGTCCTACTCAGCTCTCACAGTGACCTGATGAGAAGTGGGAAAAGGACCTTCATTTTTACATAGTGCTTTTTTTTTTAATTTTAATGCACGTTTGTTATTAAACAGTTGTCYGATTCTTCCAATACTTCCAAAAATATGTGATATTTATATATATATATATATACACACACACACTCGCGATGTCACCTTATGAAAATCATCATGACTCTTGTAGCTTTTGGCTGTTGGCTTGAAGAGGAGAACATCAAGAAGAATCGGTCAGGGAAGACCTTTGTAGGCCGCTTGTCTTGTTGGAAGCTTCTCCCTGGGAAAGCCAACCCGTTCCTAACGGTGAAAGAGCTGGATAGGACTGCATGAGTGTAAGATTGTGTTTGCCAGGTAGAAGGCACAGCCAAATATCCGGAAATATTGCCTGGCAGCTTTCCTTTGGATGTAGGGGCATAATTCACTTTGACAAGGCTGCGTAGKGCAATGCGAGTGTTGCTGCCAGGTCTGGAGAATTCAGGGTTGCACTGGCCTGTTCCTGGATCACCAGTTGCATCTCCACCAGCGGAGCTGTTTAAACAGGCCCTTCTGGTGCCCTCCGTCCTGCCAGGGTGCCGTGAAGGGGCTCAGCGTGTGCCCAGCCGTGCTCTCCTCAGTCACATCAAAGCAGTCATACGGGATCTGCCGAGTGCCCGGTTGGAGGAAGGTGGCTCGGTTTTGGAATGGTTTCCTGAGGCKGCTTTCTGACCACCTGCCTTGGGTTGGATGGGGCAAAGGTTTGTCAACTGGATGCAGGGATGGGCACGGAAATGTTGGGAAACAGTGTCATGGACAAGGAGAAATGCTCGTGTCTGCACCTTCCTGAGTCTTCATGGTGCTTCTCTGGAGCTGTATCACAAGTTAGATGATTTTATCCATGGCCTGGACACTTCCCTTCCTTGTCTCTGGAATCACCCTCCCAGGGTACGTTGCCCTCTCTGCCTCAAGGCTTTGGTCCGTAGAACCTTTCATTTCTTTGATAATTGCCATGATTTTCAAGCTATGTGTTCTTGAGTACATTAAAAGAGATGCCTGTACTCAACTTACATTAGCTATTGTGCTTCCAAGGGTAATTAGTCATGCATTTAAACAGAAGGAAATAATTGGTGGACACATGGATAAATGGAACCACYTCTCTACCATTACGGTCTGAAAATTCATCTTTGTCTCTTCATTCTGCCTGAATTTCGAGTAGCTGTTCTGTTAGCATGGCGAGGAGGCTCTCAGACACCAGCTCACTCTGTCAAGAGAAGAGTCCACCCCAAATCGTCATGGAAAATAGGGGCAAACYCTCCCCTGGGGCAGCCGGAGAGCCGAGCGAGCGGCCCTCGAGGACGGAGGGGAGTTGAACCAGGGATCCCGCATCCCATGGAGAAGCGCCGGCCACGGGAGAGGAGGAAACTCCTCCGATTGCCACTCCTGGGAGGTCAACTCTTCAAATCGGGACCCAAATCCGCAGGTAGCTGCGGGCCGACCTGCACTGTGGCTTTGCATTTGTTTTGTGTGTAAGCTGCGGGTGAGAAAAATATTGTCTGTGCATAGAAAGAAGCTGTGTCATCAGTTCATAGCGATGACCTGACACGAGTTGCATCGTGCTGCTATACCTAAGAACTCCCCTGACTGTGCGTGGGGACACCAGCGTGAGACACGTCTCTTGTGCCTGTTTCTGGGCTAGGGAGATGCCTTCCCGGAAGCCTGTGCTGTCAGCCAAGCTGACAAGGGCTCTATTTAACGCGAGGCAGAACTAATATCCTCTAAAAAATAGCTGCCATGCCTTTAATTGTCACTCTGGTTTGTGTCAGATCCTTGCAAGAAGCGTGCTTGGTTCCTCCACAAACACAACAGCATCTTTCACTCTTAATGAATAATGCACTCCAGATGTTCCACCCTGTGAGAATTTCTTGTGCATGCTGCAATGCCAAGAGAAAAATAAAGCAGTTCAACTTATTTAACCCAGATCTCAGACTGTCTGTCTGCATCATCTAACTCCATCAAGCTGATGGTGCACATGGAGTGGATGGAAAACATGTGGTTCCTATAGACCTACATTTCATATTGGTTAACAAATGTAGCAGTAGTTTACCCGAGGCCATAACAGGCCTGTGCTAAAACCCAGGGTACTGGTTGCAGGTTCTCTGTGTCTTCCCCATTCAGCAGTGTCCATGTTCCTTAGCCTTGGTGATGTTTGCCCTTCAGGCCTTGAGCCCTCAGAGAACTTTCTCGGTCCTCCTGTTTCTACTAGAGGTATCAGCCTCAGGACTTTGCTTTGTTGGCCAGCTCAGAAGTAATGCCCAAGCTGCACAGAAAGAGGTTAATGAAGACAACTGTCCGTTTCTGGCTGGATAGTTTGTTTGTGACTGCTTGTGTTCCTCACTCTAACTCCACAAGGTGTTTTGGGGCCAAATGAGGTGCGTGGCTTCTAGGAAAGGTTTGGTGGAACCAACCTAGGGTGGGCTTGGCAGTGTTCTGCATGTACTGTGTTACTCGGGTGGAGGCATCTACCCCCTGCCTCCTGTTGGGTGATGGCGTGAAGGTCTTCACAAGGTGAAGCACTGCAGGGCTCAGCTGGAAAACCAGGCGTGATTATTCCTGCTGCACGAACTGAAAGGTCTCGGTCCTTCTCCTTTATTTCTTGGCAATACATTGCTGTRCTTCTTATAAAGTGTTTGTGAGAGYCCACTTGATCCCACTTAGAGAATAYGAGCTTCAGAACTGCAAGCAGTAGACCTTTAGAGGAATGAGCTGGTGGGAGTGGAATCTCCTCTTTATTTGGTTCAAGATCTCTTTTGGTGGTTGCTTTTAGAGGGCGGGAAGCCCCGTTCTGTGGTTCAGGTGTTGGGAAGATGACTTCCGAGCATCGCACGGTCACAAAGTGCCTTGGTGCAACCCCGCTGCAGTTGCAATTCCCCCTCTGCCCTCTGGTKTTCTGAGACTYGTCAGGGCTAAAGGACACGGCCGTYCTCTAAGGCAGTGCCGCGAAGTCTTGCTCTCTGTGCGCCCCATGGAAGATGCACAGCCACAGCGGCACACAAGGAGCAATCACTAAACGCCGTTAATTAGGGTGTGTAAAGACAGCCTTGCTCCCCGTCTCCTTTGAAGCATGAAAGCCCAGAGGGAGCCTTTATTAAAGTTGACAAAGAAACCCCAAAGGAAAAAATCCCCTCCTTTCATGTGGTCGCAGGCACGGCCTCCCGCCCGGCGGGACCCTCCGTGCGGATGCGGTCGCGGGGGCGGCAGGATCCGCGTGGCTGGCCCGGCCTCCGGCCCCTCGCGTCCTCGTGCTGCCCCTGCCCACGGCAGCATCCGCAGCCTGCTGGAGACAGGGGGGTTGTTTTTGTCGACCGCTTTTGGTTTAATGCGGTCTCTCCTTAAGGCAAGCCCTGATGAAGCAATCTGCAGCACCCCGTGGGGTTTCCAGCCTGGATTTTCCTGGTGGAGGGTGCACTTCCTGACTTAACTCATCGTATTCGGTTCCTTTACGTGTGTAAACAGTGACCTGGTTTTGGGGGTGCTTTTAACTCGGTAAATCAGAAATATTGACGATTCCACAGTGTTTTTGTTGGGGACGTGAGCCTTGAGCATCTGCCCCCTTACATCAGAAGCAATTGCAGCATCGTTTCCTTCTCAGACTCTTAAATGGCAGCCATTTGTAGGCACCRACACTTGCTCCTCTGTGATCCCAAGTGCCATGGCTGGGATTTCTGCTTTTCTCCTACCCTGTCCAGCAGGGAAAGSTGTGACGTGGCTGAGGTCAGCGCCATAGGGTCACATCCATAGGGCTCTTGTGGCGCTTCTCTGGCAGCGAGGACATGAGCGTGGTTCTGTGCCCAGGCTGTCCTCATGGCACCAGGGCAGCTCCAAGCCCAACGCGCAGCACATCCCACATCCAGGRGACAGCCGGCTTTGCACCTGAGGAACACTGAGTTTACGTGGCACGTCTTCTGCTAGGGAGTAAAGCGTGAGTAAAGTCACCRTTGGGTGTTTTGCACCCTTGGGAGCAACTTGAGCAAGGAGGGAGAGGCCTTGGGTTTTCAGGAAGGCAGCAGAGCCAAGCGTAAGGATGAGAGGAGCCCTTGGGAATACATTCCCATGCTGTGCTGCTGTGGAGGAAAGAGGGGAACAAGCCAAAGGAAAAGCATGTAAACAACAGAGAGGGGATCTCGCTGGCTGCCAGCGTGTTTGTGTCTGCAGGAAGGAGCTCAGCCCTCCTCGTGCGTCTCCAGCTAGCCCGGAGCAAAGGCCCCTTTCTTGGAAGGGATCCTAGGAGGAGAGCAGTCGCGGAAGTCACGTCTGTGTTTCCTGACCCTGTTCTGGCCTCAGGAAATACTGGAGGCTGTGCTCTAGTAAAATGATGAGAGTTTGTGTTTGCTTGGCTTCCCTTTCCGYTAGTGTATGGCTCCCTCCGAAAGCGCTTTGCGGTGCCGTGCGGGTGACGGGAAGGTGGGAAGGGCCCGGAGTCTGGGTCTGTGCAGGAGGGGATGGGTTTTCTGCTTGGCCTGGATGAATAAATGCTCGGGCATGACTGGACTCAGACAGGCTTTGTTTAAATAAAGGGTTCAATAAAATGTCACCTGATAAAGATTTGGGTGTTAAGGGGGCCAGCTGGCCCTGGGCATGGATGTGCCAGTCCGTTTCGGTGGGTACTGGGCACTTTGTGCTCTCAGGCTTTTTGGAAAATCCCACTTTAAGCTTCYGGCTTTAGGAGATCTTGTGCCTCTTAATCCCTCCTGTTAAAATCGGCTCTAAACGCTTTGTGCTTCAGCAGGCTGCACTGGCCAGCAGAGAATGCATCCACCGAGTRGAGGAGGATAGAGAGTTCCCTTGTGGTAGAAGCATCCTATGAGGATGTTAAATCGTCTCAAATCTTCACGTTTCTCGCTTGTTTTTGGCGTCCGGTTCGTCAGCCTTTCTGGTTTGGTGGGGAGAGCATATTTATTAGTGATTGCAATTGAGCAGGTGAAGCTGGTGCCGTGTGATGCCCTTGTGATGTAAGGTTTTGCTTGAAAGCGTTAGTGCTGGTTGGCGTTCATGGGGATGCTCTGCCTGTTGTGAAGAGTGCTGAAATTCAGCACGGTGAGAGCGACGGGGTCCTGCRAGAGCTGCTCCCAAGCCCCTGTGCCAGGGAGCCCTCAGTGGAAATCTGCAATGGAAGTTGAAGCAGTTACACCGATTGCCATGATCTGGAGCTGGGTCTCGTGACAATCTGGTTGCAACTGATGCCTCTGCTACAGAAATTCCTAAGCTGTGGAAAACCTCTTGCTTTCTCCTCTGTGCTGTACGATCTTCTCCCTGAAAGGGTTTTGCAGTAAGATGTATACTTGTTAGTTCACAAACTCTTCCTGATTTTTGCAAATGTGTGGCTGGTAAATGTTCTTTCAGTAGCTGAAACGATTTCCACCAAAGGCTTGTGTGATTACRGCTCTTTTTTACAGTTGGGAGGATGAGCGGCTAGTGAGATCACCTGGCATTTTGCTCTGTGAATCCAACCCTTAAAGAATGAGCAGAAAGAGATAATAAATAGCAGGTTGCAGGAAAAGTCTGTGGAGAAATAGATGCTTGGGCAAAAATAAGGAATTCTTGTGAAACTTCTGCACATTTTGTCAAATGACATTTTGTCAGAATACAGAAAGATGTAAAACTACCCAGCACTTTCATTCGTGATRCTGTTAGTGAGTCTTATTTTTGTATCTACTGGAATTAGTGTGAAACTGTTTCATTTGCAATTAGTCTTTAAAACTCGGTCTTTTTCTCTAAATCACCTAGTCCTTTGCTGACCCGGAATCTCGTCTTTAGCTTTCTAGCCTCTCTCCAAGGACACTGCCTTAAATCAACCCTGGAGTTGCAGTCTAGTGATATTGCTTCACCGGGAAAATACCAGGAGATTTCAATAGACAGATTGAAAATAAGRTTATACTTGGTCATTTCTCCCTATGCTGCCTTCAGTAGTGCCACAACCCTTCCCCTTTTCCTTTAGCCTTGTCTTTTATGCATTTCCATAGTGCCGAAGGAGGCCCAGAGCAGATTTTTCGGAATAATCCTCTGCTGAGTTGCAGCTTTGCAGGCAACKGGCTTTGGAAAGCTCTGAACCTGAACTGAGATTTGATGATGAAGGTGGAATGATCACTTGTGAATGAATGGAAATGCCCTCCGGGTATCTTTAGGAGGACTGTGAGACTTGCCTAGCGTGTGTGAACTCTGTTTTTCCTCCTCGGATCCTGCCCAACATCTATTTTCTCCCTTTCCTCTGTTCCTTCTCTCCCTTCCACCTATTCCTGTTAGAGAACCCCTGATGTGACCTAGTCGAAGGATGCAACCTGTAGCAGAACTGCTTGTTCCTCCGTTCCTTTGGGACAGGTCACAGAGACRCTGTTGGGTGCAGGAAGACCTAAAGGGTCAAAGTCGTTCCTGGCCATCCCGTACTCGTGCAGCGCCCCACACGTGTGGCGGGGCTCGCAGGGACCGTGTCCACAGGCTTTCTTCCTGAAAGTCAGCGATTCCTCTTCAGGCTGATTCTGTTTTTAAAGGAAATACCTGCGAATCGATGGGATCCAGAGCTGGCCTTTCAAACTACAAATCTAACCCTGTCGCTGTGCACGTCGCCTCTCAGCTTTGAGGAGAAGCAAGAAAACGAGACTGCGCGTGAAGACAGGGAATAATGAGGAGACCTGTGTGGTGGTTGGACCAGGCTGTGCTTCGCACTGAAGCTTCAGGTCAGCTCTGGCTTCCTCCCGTTAGTGCAGGGAGCTGGTGGTGTCTAAAGCACCACCCGCCCTCCGCTCCGTGAGGCCGGTGAGGGGAGAGCCCCGGGACGGCGCCCGTGGAGGGTGAACTTGCCTTCCTTAGGGGCTTGTGCTGGGCTCGCCTGGGGCTTCGGCGAGCAGCCGGTGGCCGGAGCCCTCGCGCTGCCTCTGCGTGCCGTCCTGCACGGAGAGGTCCCCGTCCAAATAACCGCAGGATGAAGACAAGCGATTTCTGGGGAACACCACCAATGAGCCCATCGTTCTTCTCTTCCCTGGAGATGGTCTAACCGAGTTGTCTTCTGCATCCAGTGATTAGACCTTTTATAGAAATATTGGTTTACTCGTCTTTAAAATGTCTTGCTCACATGTCAAGGATGACAGTAGTGTGAATAATTTCAACTACATCTCCTCTTTCTCTCAGTTTCTGTAGAGCCACCCGTGCAGGCTGTTTTTCAGCAGCTTTTGTCCRTAGATATCCCTGTCACAGTGCTGGGAGACGTCTCTCTTTTTCCAGTCATCTTCGATGTCCCTTTTCCAGAGCTCAGAGCCGAGTGGGGCTGTCGTGACTCGAGAGGCGGGCGCTCTCCTCGCCCGCTCTGCCCGGCGTGCTCGAGGAGCTGGCGCTCGGCCCCGCGGGTCGGGGCACCTCGACCTGTTTCTGGGTCTTTCCTGGATTTGCCACGTGACCCYGCATGAGTCACACCGGGAAAAATGTGACCGCGAGCGTTGCTAATTAGGCTCTCTTAATCATTGGCTCGGCTGTGCGGGGAGCTGGGTTCCTCACATGTCACCCGTAGCGAGACCTGCTGAGCTCTGCGTTTCGGACCTCCTTAGAGGACGCGCTGGAGCAGGGACCCCACTGTGCTAGTGCAGGGGGTGCCGCCGGCGTGCGGAGCAGGGCTGGGGCTGCGGGTGCTGCCGGGCTCGCCCCTGTCCTGCCGTCCTTCCCGTGTCCCTTTTGGGGAGGCTTTTGCCTGTGTGTGGAGATTGGCCCTGGGTTCCCCAAATCCTGCCTGCCCCGTTGGTTCCGCAGCGTCCCTGGTTGCTCTGCAGCCCTCGGTGAGCGAGAAATGCACCCCGAGCAGCCCAGGGCACAGCGGGGACAGCCCAGGGCGGCCTGGGCTTGCGTGGCCCCCCAGCTCCAGCCCCAGAGCCGTGGGAAGGGCCCGTCGGCAGCAGCCGCTGAGGACCCGGGGCCGGGAGGGCTCTGGAGGCTCCTGGGCAGACGYGGCTGCAGCCCTCGGTGGGGACCTGCAAGGAGCAGCGGTTTGCATCCTCCATTGCCATGACAACTGCCTGGAATGCCRCGAGTTAGGAAGGAAAGGAGMCCGTGGAGCGCGGCGAGGGGCGCGATAGCTGCGTTTCTGATAGTGGGACAGCTGSGAGATAAGGTGCAAGGACTGTTTTGTCTGAGCCCTCCGTCCTTTTTGCGTCTGCCCCTTGCCTTGGGACGCGTCTCCTTCCTCCTCGTCTTCCCTGGCGTGCGGAGCCTTTGGGGAGCAGTGTGGCCGTGCTGGCTCTGGAGCAAGGGCTGCCTGGGCAAGGGGGCTGCTGTGCCAGAACCTGCTCTACGGAGGAGCTACCCGCTCCTTTGGGCAGGCAGCCCAAAGCTGGGGCTGCAACCGGGGACACGCCGGGTCCTAGCGCCGTTTCCAACAGTAAGAAACTCAGGGCTGAGATGGGCATAACTAGACCCCAGCTTAAGCTCCAGCCTTCACAGCACCCTGTATAAGCTTCGCTCTGGAGGGCGTTGCTCTCTGTTGAAATGAGAAAGGGGCTGCCCCTAAGTGCGAGACAACTTTTAGAGCACATTAGGAGTAATTAGCTGCCAGGCTGATGGACTGAACGGAGGAAACAAAGCCAGTGCAATTAGGTGGTGTATGGTTGGAGGGAATTAGTTAATTTAGGCTTTAATTCTGTCCTTTGAGGGGAAAACAAATGAGAAAACATCTCATTAAACGAGATGAGTTGTCTTAATCGTTGGCTTGACGTCCCTGTTCTTTCTGTTGGACTCCTTTAATCAGAAGTGTTTTGGGTGCTGCTGAGAGTTACCAGACAGCAAATGTGTGAGTTCTGGAGAAAAAATCTGGCTTTGAGACACGTCTAAGAAGTTTCTGGGCAGAACTGTGCTGGTGTAAGTAGACCCCGGTGTTTGGTGCACCCAAAGCGGGCACATTTATGGTTTATTCTGTGTAAGAACAATGCTACACAGTTACACAGCCATACCTGTGGTGGTCTGAGTGTACGGGGTTATACTGGGATACTTCTGGTTGTCACCTCTCCGGGGTGCACTTGTCACTAGGCGTATTATGGCTCAAATCAGGCAGTCTGCTGAAAGCAGTGCATTATTTTCCATGCATAGGTGCGTGTATTTAAGCAGGCAGCAGTTCTGCAGGGTTGCTCACTCAGCTCCGGCCCCCTCGGGAAGATTCCCCGTGGCAGCTTTGCCGTTTGAGGAACGCTGCTCCCGGTGTCTGCAGTTGGCTCCGTGGGCAGCGAGGGTCGGCCTGGGAAGGTGCCTTAGGAAGGCGGTCCGGGATGGGTGTCAGGCCTAGGGTGTTTTCATCCAGGCTGGATAGATGGGCGGCCTGCAGCATGGATCAATCAACGAAGCACTCTTGTCTGAATTAAAATGCAAGTCCTTACTCTGCCTAGTCCCACTGATTCCAATAGGCCTTTTAACTGGCAGGAATTGTTACCTGAGGAAAAATTTAGTGCGTGAAAGCCCTAAGTGTGGAAGCCGTATCCAGAGGGAGCAGGGCCAATCTCGGAGAGTTTTTAATYAGTTCTGACCGAGGAAAATCCCCGTGCCGGGACTTTCTTGGTCCCGTTCCACGATCTGCRCCCGTTCCAAGATACCAGCTCAGAACACACGCGGGGAGTCCCGATTGCCCCTTCTGTTCCAGCCCTCGCGGTGGGCGAAGGGCAGCGTTGTGGGCCCTGCTCCCCGGCCCTTCTCCCCGCTCCRTCCTGCCAGAGGGCCCCTAGCAGAGCCCTCGAGCAGCCCCTTGATCTCGGCTTCCAGGAAACCGTTCTCAAATTGAGACCAGATCCTTGGGCAAGAACCAAGTGGTTCAGCCAAAAAGACTTTTTTTTTTTTTATTTTATTTTTGGAAGGGACRAACGGAGGATGATTAAGTCTGAACAGATGATATTTTCAATGGCACGCTCAGCATTTATCTGACGAGGCTCCTTCCGACGGGTGGAAATGCCACCGAGGACATGGGTTTGGATGTGCCCGGCTGCTCCCGTTTTTCCCCCCGTTTCCCGGATCGAGCCCGGGAGCCGCGAGGGCCGGCTCGGAGCGAGGGCCCCGTTTGCAGGTCTCCTCTCCTGTGGCTTTGCAGTGGGTGCTCAGCTTGCCACGTGTCCCCTGCRCCCGGCCCTGCTCCCCTCCCAAGGCAGAGGCTCCGGTGCATCAAAGATGGGCTCTCTGCAGGCCTTAGTTAACTGCCCCATTAATGCCGTGGCATTAATTGTTCATCAAACCGCCCSTGAGCCCATTAAGCTTCTCTTCCTTTGAAGATACCCCTACCTATTTCTCTAGGGACAAAAAGGAGGCGGCAGCGGAGCTAATTGCAGACGTGCAAAGTGAGGAAGACTCCTGTCTGTCGCTTTGGTATTGTGCCTGAAAAGCCTCTCTTTTGTGGAGGTGTCAATAGCAATTTCATTCCCTTTTCGGAGGCACAAGTGCCTGTTGAGCGTTTGAACATGCTTTGTGCTCAGGTTAGGAGGAAAGGCAGGGAAGAAGGAGCCTGGCTCCCCGCAAAGTCCTTGGCCGGAGGGGTCCTGGGGGTTTAACACATGGCAAAAGACATCAATARTCCTGGGTGATTTTATAGCCCCTCCTATCTCAGAATCTCCAGGCGTTTCCCAAATGTTGGTTTATTTAGGCTGGCAGATGCTCTTGCCAGGCRTTGTAGGGTGGAAAGCCGAGTGTGGATGGGGAGTAGGGAAGCCCAGGCAGCAGCAGAAGGGGAACCGGAGCCCTCGCGCTCCCTGTCCYGGGGCTCTCCCTCTTGAGGAATGTGCCCTTCTGGTCCCACTGTGGAGCAGCCCGTACCTGTGCACACGCTCAGGAGGCTGGATTTGCTCCCTGAGAGCCGTGTCTGGAAGGGAATAAGGAATTTTAGTTCTGTAGCATTATATTGACATTAAAGTCAATAGACTTGAGTGATAAGGGCAGCAGAGCTGGCCCAGACAATCTCATCCTTTAGCGTTAGGAGAGCTTAATGGTCAAACAAAGATTTTTTTTTTAATGAGTTCTGAAGCTGCTTTGCTTTCACAGAGCTGGTTTWTCTCCATTATTAGGGCCTGAATTTAAGCTGGGCTCCATTAGCTCATTGCCCGAGTGAGCTCAGGGAGGCTGAGCTGAGAGGGCTGAAGCCTCAGCAGAGGTTTGATTTGACCGGGGTGGCTTCTTGTCACCGGAGCAGGTGGCTGAAGTTTAGTGCAGTGAGTGGGGTTTGCTACGAATCCCCTCTAAACCACTCTGCTCTTGGCACAAAGTACCAGGGAGGAAAATAGAGAGCGTGGGGATCAAAACGGTTCCTTGGGGCTGAGCCGGGCCTGTGCACTGAGCCCGGCTTTGAGAGCTCGCCGGGACGCGCTGCCCGAGCCCGCAGGCGCTGCCGAGGAAGACCCGGTCGCCTCCGGGAAAGCTGCTCGCTCTCCAATGCTTTATTGTGGAACCAAGGGCYGAAAACCCCATGGAAACCTAGATCTCCTTTCCGTTTCCAGACGGAGCAAATGAAGAGGGGCGGRAGACGTTTCTGCTGGAGCAGCGGAGCGTATGAAGACGTGCAGTCAGGAGTTGTTTGGAGAGCCTTCCATCTGCTGCCGCTTCGTTAGGAGGTAAAGTARCGCAGAAGTACTGCCGGTAGCGATCACAGAACAGGGAGGGCATCAAAAGTTGTGCAAAACAGGCGATACAGCGGCTGGTTAAGGCCGTTTCAGAAGATGAAGTCGTTTTTCTAAAGGAATACGGGAACGTCATGTCTCTGCTCGTGCAACAGGCCGCGGAGCGGTGCATCTGATGCAGGAATGATGCCGGGAGGCAGTCTCCAAACCATATCAAGATGTTCCTTATCTAATCCCAACCCCAACCAGCCCTGGCTAACACCAAGGGCTGTGCTGCCACCACCAAAACGCTTCACAAGGAACATGGAACAGAAGCAAAAGAGAATCCAGCCGCTTGGGAGGGCGRAGGGTTGTTGGGTGTTCTGCTGTTGATTTTCTTTGCTCTGGTGCTGGCCTGCTAAACCGGAGGCAGATTCCTGTGAGGAATTGGCCTCGTGGTGGGTGTTTGCACAGTGTTCTTGCTGGGTCTTTTAAAGGTTGTTTGAAAACCTGCAGAAGGTGCAGAGCAGAGCCACGAGAAGAAAGGGGATGGCARCTCGAGGAAGTCCCTGGCGGGATGAAGGCCTCAACGCTTTCACCTGGTTAGTGAGGCCAAATACAAATGAGAAGCGATGTTGAATGTCGTGCCCAAATACTTGCACAGAGAGAAGGCACCAGAGAAGGATCCGTTCCTTCCTCCTGGCAGGTGATTCAAGGTGATCCCCCGGCCAGGAGATGAAACCAAGGGAGCTCAGTCGGGCCTGTGGTTTTRGCAGCAGGGAAGGTGAGCCCTAGGGACAGCTTGTCCCCAGTGGAAGAGTTGTTATTATCTCAGAGGCTGTAATAGTTTCCCTTTTCAGATAGGGCTTCATCAACACGAGCCATTAGTCATAATAGTGGGATAATTAACTTTAATACCGGGTAACCGAGTCCAAATGAATGGGCTGGGATGTACGGGAAGTCGGACGGGGTGATTCTTGCTGGCCTTACAGTGTGCAAACAAGCTTTGTAGTCCTGCTGTGAGCCCTCGAGGCGTGCTGTATTTTGCTGCAAAAAGAGAAGGTTTTCATTAACAGCCGAATGCCCTTCCCCACCGTTCGCAGGAGCTGGAGCCTGTTGCTGCCGTGGAAGCGGCACGGTTCRGTGGAGTTTGTAGAGCACTGGCAAATGTGCACCCGTCTCTGCAACACGAGCAGAGTCTGCAGGGTGGTAGAGGTGAGGGCCACGACTGCACAGCGTGCTGCCTCTCCCCACGTGGCTGCTGGAGAGCTACGGGAGAGCAAGGAGCTCGCCCGGCCTGTCCGAACAGTGACAGCCGGCACGCGTATCACGGGCTATGCCAAGTGCAGTCCCTGCCGTAAGCAAGGGCACACCCTGAGGAAAACTGCCTGGCGTTCCGTCGAGAAGGGGTTCGGGTCTGTTGGCTCTGTTTTGTGGCTGTGTCGTTCCTGGTCTTGTAGCTGAGTGTGTATTTTGTTAAATTTCTTCAATTCCCCATCAGTTTCAGCCGCATTCAATCCTGTTGGGCTTCAGAAGGGAGAAAAGATGAATCTGCAGTTCTCCCAGAAGCTGGAAAAATACAGCCGTGCGGCAGCTGAGGCTTGGCTTCTCGTGTGGGAGCTGGAGCTGCGTTTCCAGCAGTGCAGCACCCGCCCAGTGTCGCATTGTCTGCCATCGTGCTGTGCCCTAGGTCCTGGTTTATCCTTGCTTGACACTGAGTTCGGAGATTCCATTCGGGAAAACCTGACCTGCTGTGCCAGACACAGCTATTACCACGTGTCCCACAGTGACACACAGCRTGAGCAGAGGAGGTGCCCTCGATGGCACAGCTCCGGTTTGGAAAATTGGTGCTTGGAGCAGCGAAGCATCCTGGGGAAATCAAAGACCAAARCCACGGGCTGTTTGCTTCCCTGCAGCCCCCAGACTGTGCTGTGTTGCCACAGGAATCCCAACGCATCATGTCCTAGGTTGCTCAGCAGGATGACGGGGCTCGTGGGCCTTGTGAAGAGCACTTCATTAGACGTGAACRAGGATGGAAATCGGGAAACGGTCCAGATGAGGAATGGCCCCCTCAGCAAGTGTGAACCTCCTTGCTCCCACCTGAATTCAGAGTAGTTTACATCAGACAAAAAGCTGATGTCAAGGACCTTATTGTGAACTTCTCAAATGTGGTTCAAGTGTCCCTACTGTTCCCAATAGCTGTGTGCAGCAAGAGCACAAATCTCATCTGTATTCCCCTTTCCCTCTTCCCCCACCCTAATCAAATCCTTCATTCATTGCCCTTTCTAACGTAGTGCACTTTCTTGCATGGTTCAGCACTCAGGAAGCAGCTCTACAATAGCAAAACAGTGCTGTCTTTGTTCTGAAAAGTGGAAAAATTATGGTCTATAATCTTGAAATGAGGAAACGTCCGAGTGAGGAGAAAATGGAGCACATGCCATGTTATATTTGTTAGCTGGGTAGAATTCAGCAACACCTCTTACAGAGGGGGGAAAAAAATGAGAGAAAAGAAACTATTTCATTTCACCTCCTCCAAAATGACCCAAAGTGCATCCGAGTTGATGTTTTGCTCTGTGGACTTTAGCTTAAACCCATGGTGCTCATCTGCCTTTCACAGGTTKGCCTTATTTTCTCCCTTTCGCTCTCCCGCTCTCTATTCACCCTTGTGCTCCACGCTTGCTTTTCTTGCTGGGCAGAGTCACGGCGAGTACTCGCTGTGTTCTCCCTTCCAGGTAGCATCAGGTCTTCATTTTCTGTTCCGGAGGGCCTGTGCAAAGATACTCCACTTGAGCAGGGCACTTATGCTGTATTCCGGTCATCCAGTCCTGTGTAAGCGTTTAGATTGATAATAATTAAGTTGGTCCCCCAAGGCTAATTACATGGCATGCTGAAGGAGAGTGTAACTGCATCTCGTCCAGGCTATTTTTTTCAGTAAATACTGTTCTTTTACTATGCTTGTGGAGAACAAAAACCCAACAGGGAGTCTTATCCCGACCTCTTGCACGAATTCTTGGCTCTTCCAGGATAACGCAGCCCGCGCGCTTTGCACTGACTTTGACTTCCCAGGCSCTGCTTGTGCTTCTGGACCGCGGGCAGGCCACCGTGGTTCTGGGCACGTTGGAGGAGAGCAAGGTCGTTTCCCTGAAGGTGGCATTTCTGGAGCCACGCGCTGAGCGTGGAGAAGGGAGAGCCGGGCACCGTGTTTACCCGCCGGTGACCTTGCAAAGTCTCCGCAGATATTCGAGGCATGGAACCAGCAGGAAAAGGGAATGCAGAACAGGTGGAAACCAGATGYGAGTACGGTTAATGGGAAAGCTTGCGCACGGAGCTGTGGAGTTTTCTGCTCCTGCTCTTCAGCCACGTGAACTCCCACAGCCTACTCCCCCCCACAGGAGTGCGGGGGAGTTTTTACACCTTTTTGTAGTCCTTTATTCTAGGAGTTCATTGCCACGGTAGGTACTGCAGCAGGACCGGCCTGCGCAGGTTGGAGGTGGCACGTTACCTTGCAGGGCACGGGTAGATCCACCTCAAAGCTCTGCCCGACTCGAGGCTTTGAAACCTGTGCCCAGGCTTCAGCTGCTTGGAGTGGGCACAGAGTCCAGCTTCTAGACCCAGCCCGTGAACCCAACGGGAGCTCAGCTCTGGTTTTCAGCCAGTTTTTTGGGTTTTTTTGGTTTTTTTGGTTTTTTTAAGGACTATTAGAATTTGATAAATACAAAATTTAACAAGGAAATTGTTTATTTTCCAAAGCAATTTTGAGTTTTGCAGGAAAATGAAAACCGCAAAGCCTATTTTCATTTTCAGTTCTTATGAAAGGTCTGAATGATCCCAGGATGGGGAGCCAGTTTTCCAGCTGCTGCAACTTGCCGATATCCCAAAGGTGACGTTTGGCCTCTCCCATGCRGGATCAGACATACCCTGACACCTGGGCTCTGTTTAAGAGCTCCTGGTCCTGCGTTTGCTCCCAGAGAAGTGTCAGCCAAAAAGGCTCCCTGAAATGGGCTCTTGCACCGCTCAGCTGCAGACTCGTACACAGTGCTTTGAACTGCCCATGCAGATGAGAAGGTAGTTTAAACAGTCCTTAGTCTGTGGTGATARATGGAAATGTGGAGCTCCAAAATATGCAGATGCAAAATAAACCTGGCAGGGGGTGGTTAATCAGGCATTAAAAGCACAGGGCTGAGTCCAGGCRAAGATTAGATGGTTGCTCTTTAATCAAAGCAATTGAGCTCATATGTGACTGCTAATAATACTGCCTTTCTACCTGGAGCTGGAGTTAGGAAAGCCAGATTTTCCTGTAATTCCATGAATATTACTGCTATTTGTGTAATGATCCGGAAGAATCCTTTTCAAGTGTGATGTGGGATAAATGCTGTTAACCACTCGTTCCTGCTAGAGCAGAAAGCAAACGGGAAGACGTCCTGCCTGCCTTGTTCCTTTTCATCACTGCCTGAGAGCGGAGGGTAGGACCCAAGACCCGKCTGCTGCCTCTGCAGGTGCTTGCCAGGGCTTGGTTCTTCAGCCCCATCGGGTCTGCCACATCATTCGGTCCTTGCAGTGCAGGATGGGCATGGCCTGCTGGAGGAGGCTGGTTGATGTCGAGTTCATTTTGGGGCAGCTTTCAAAGGTTTCCTGTCTTGTTTTGGTTCTGTGTTAGGGGTAATGTAGCAGATRGGTCACAGATTAACCCATCTTTGGTCAAAACTCAATTGCAGCCTGTGCCTGTGCACTTTGAATGAATATATTTCAGGCATTTCAGTCCATTTGCGTTGCGGTGTTTGGATGAGAGATCGTGCCTYGATGCTTCCAGCAGAAATGCAAGAATCCCGTGGTTTTCCTCCGAGAGGCTCAGGTGTCAGTAAGGGCTGGCTCRAAAGAGCAGGTTCAAGCCTACCTGCTTCCCACTTTTGTAGCTAGCCTAAATTSCAAGCATTTCACTGCTTGTTGAGCCTTCCATGCTGTCATCTCGGCAGAAGCAGATGTGTGGGGAAGATGCTTAGGATGAAATTGGCTTTTCTGGGGCCTAGCATTTATGCAGCAGTAAGGAGAGCTGGCTGGAGGCGCTCTCTGTAGATGGGCAGTGATTAGCTCGCTGGCTGCCCTGGCTTTCATCTCCTAAATGTGCCTTTCTGGGACGTTAATAAGCCTGTACTTTCCCACCGCGCGCCGAGTAGAACATTGCAGCGCTGCAGCGTGAGCCCTAATGAGGGCTCAAAGAAGAGAAAGTCCCCAGGAATTTGCCCAAATGTGTGAAGCTCAATTGATCTTGRTCTTAAACTTTGCCAGACAGAATAAGGGGAGGCAGAGTTCTTTGCAAGAAGCCTCTCTTGCTGGGTGTACATGGTTGAAAGCGGTGAAATGAAGGGGTGGAGATTCACGTGCAGATAGAGGAGGGCGACGCTGCTGGGCAAAAACCAGATGGGCAGAGAGACCTTGTGATGGGAGCCTGGAGTCTGCCCCTCGGTGTGGGGATGTTCATTAATGCTGTTTGTGGCCATCAGCCCTGCAGGCCAGCCAGGAGGTGAGGAGAACAGGCCCACCAGGAACATGCTCTCAGGAATGTGGTTGATTTGATTTGTCTTAGGGGGCAAAACAAACAGGAGGACCATGAAAGAGGATGCAGGAGGGAACTGGGGCTAACAAAACAGCACAATGGATACAAGCAAACTGGTGATGTTTTCTGACCCCTTCAGTCCCTTCCAGGCTGCCTTCTAGCACCCAAAGAGAAGTCCCTGTCTTCTCCATAAAGAGTGGAGGTTGCATTAGCACAATCCCTATTTTTAACTGTCTCCAGCCTGTCCTAGCAGACCAGGTTTGTCCCGGTTACGCTGAAGACCTTCAGTCATTTCCATACCCTTTGGGAGAGGAGGAATTCCTGCGTTGGCCTCAGAGCTGTGGGACACTCCAGGCACACGGGCCCTGACCTGGCCCATGGACGCTGCCCCGCGCTGCGGGCCGGGTGCGTCGGTGCCCGATGGAGCAGGGATCCCTTGGCCGGGAGCAGGGATGCAGGGAGCGCCCGGCCGGGCTGCCAGGGCCCCGCTGTGCTGCGAGGTTTTCCTTTCACCAGGATTTTCGGTTGTATTGATTTGTTTTACCTGTTCCTCGCTGCATCTGTCCTTTCGCTGGAGCAAGCTGCTTTCCTGCAGCTTCATCTTCAAGGTATTTACTTAGAACAGAGAAATACAGTGATTGTTTGGTTGTTACCCCTCCTAACCGCTCCCCCTGCACGTGCATCTTCATCAAGCCAGGTATGAAGCTCCTTCATCCCTGTCCTCCTTCCATCTACCAAGAAGCAGTTCTACCACTTTGCCTTTGGGTTGAGGGGAACAAGAACCTGGTTCTTTTTGTTTCCTGCAGGCTTCAGCAGTTTTCCAATCCATGGCTCTCCTCAGGTCTCCACAGTGGCCCTGTGGCACTAGGCACCTGACTGTAGTGGTCACGGCTCTCCCTGTGTCCCCAGCAGGGCTCTCCAGAAGAGGAACCTCAGAAACCTGCTCCTTGTTGAGGACCCGTTAGCACCAGCAGTATCCAGAGCTGAACTTCCAGCTCTGTGAAGACCTGGGGGTTGTTGGGCCGTGCCCATGGCAGCAAGTGTGCAAAGCCAGATGGTTTTCATGGCAGCAGGTCCTTTGAAGCCTCTGGTTCGTGGGAGGTCACCATCATTTCCTTTCTCCCAGATAAAACAAGTGCGGAGTAAGAATTCCTTGACCGTTGCTGGGTGGACATGTTGAATATCTCGTTTAAATTACTAGCTAATGATTGCGTTTATGGAACAGCTTGTTCCAGTTTTCCCATTATCACTAGCCAAGAGGATAGCCTGTTCAGTACTGCACCGTTTCGCCGACAATGAGAAATGCGGCAAGCAGAGTCACCCAGGGAGCGTGTGGAATCATCACTTAAACATATTCCTGCAAATCCATCTGCACCAGAGAAAACTCAGTTTTCTGAGTGCTAATAGGAGTCCACGTGAAGACGTAAAGTCCTGCCGAGCTGGTGGTGTTGTCCATTGGGTGAAAGGCATCGCTGTCCACTGGAGCTTGTGGGTTTCTGGTAGCACCGTGTGCACTGGTTGATTCCATGCATCAGGACAGACTCCGTGAGGTGCCTTTCATTGCACATTGTCCCCAGGCGTGGAAAAAGAGTTCATGAATGTGGTATTTTCAGAGATATTTATTGTATTATCTGCAGAGATTGTTGTTTAGAGAGTCCCTGTTCTCACAGCGCTCCTAGGAGGCAAGATGTGGCATTTAACAGATGCCTCTGAGACCTAGAACTGCAAAAGGGTTTGGGGAACTGGCTTTGGGAATAAAAGGCATAAGCCTGAATTGGCCTCTGAAGCTCCTAAAATAACATGCAGAGAGGATTAGACTGACAGAGCATGAAATAAGGATACATGGGATACATGTATAAGTCAGGCAACAGAAGATGCAAGAGAGGATTATGTCTGGAATCCCACCTGGGTTTGGACCTCTCTGTACCTGCAGCTGCGAGCCAGGCCTGGGTGGGAATTTCTGGCTGCAAGCTCCATCCTGGATGTGATGTCCAAGGCAGATCTTCCATTAGCGACCTGATGCAGACTTTAAAGCGGACACTATGAGCAAGCAGGGAAGRTGTCAGAGAGGAGACAGGTCTGGGGTCAGAGGAAGAATTGCATCACACTCCAACAAGAAGCAAGCAGGGATTTTTAGCACAGGAGGACTGGCAGAGTTTGGGGTTTGAAATGGAGTGGGAACATGAGCCAGTGGATTCCAGCAATTGGTCAATGGGGTGAAGGACACCTGAGATCTCTTGGGAGTCTCAGGGCTGCTGTACCTGTTTTCATAAACTTACCTGTGAAATGGCAGCCAGGCAAATTATCTAGTGCTTTATAGGAAGAGCGGAGCAAGCTGCTGAGCTCCCTCTTTTCCTGCACAAAGGTGCATTTCAGACTTTGACTGGAAGGACCTACCATGGGAGGGAATGAAGTCCAAGTTTCAGGATCAGTCACGGAGGAGAGTCATCGACTGGCCCAGTGCCAAAGGGAACTCCCAGGACGCTGTGACATCCTCTCCTAACATGGCCAATGTGGCAGGCAACAAACCAACCCATGATCAAAATCAGAATGTAGAGAATGTGGCTGAAGGATTATATCTACGTGCGTTCATTCAAGAATCGCCACCTTTCTTGAAGACTTATTCACCGCCTATTGAAGTAAGATCTTTATTCCTCTTATTTCAGCTGGTTTCTAAAGAAGCTGGGAGAGCSATGGTCCCTTCCTAGGACCTTCTGCAAAGCTCAAGTGAAATGCTAGGGGTGTGTTGCATGGACATTTACTTGTCTGGCACTGAAGTGGTGGGGAATGGCAACACAAGATGACTTGTATTTTCAAATGTAAGATACTTTGGATCCCTGTTGCAACTTGGACTCTAGGTCCTTTCTGAGTACACTTTATAAAAACAATCTATTTGTCCTGTGATTAAGCAGGAATCAGGCTTCAAATACCGCATTAAGTACCAAGAGCAGAGCTGTGTCTGAAAAGCACTTTATAATGCACTGTCCTGCCTTTGAAGCTCAGATGTTTTATGCTGATTGCTGACAAACTATAATTGTCCAGTAAGCCATTCAGGATAAGCTTCATACAGATATTAATGGTATAATAACAGCTTGAGGAGTCAGTAAGAGTGAAATATGGAAAGCCTAGAGGTGTTGTGTTTGCCTTTGGGGTTTGGCTGCCTCAAATACCAATTTGCTTCTGGACAACCGTGACAAATTTTACGTGTAGAAGGCTGATTTTTAACCTCAAAATCACAGTGATGGTTTGAGCAGTTACTCCTGATGGCTCGTATGCGATAGGAGTGTCTGACTGGACTTACGGGAATGAGATGTCCAAGTCCAGGTGACTTTGGGTAGGAACAAGGTGCCTGGTTCACTTAGGCTCTGTTACCCTTTGCACTGTTCAGTGTGTTTGTGCTCTTAGCCTTGAGCAGGGTTGACTGAAATTGTGTGTTGAGGAGGGAATCCTAAGGGCAAGGGGAAGAATGAATATGGGCAGACGTGGTTTGGGGTACGTCTGCTGCCGCTCAGGGCTGCCTGATCATGTATAGCTCCAGAAGTGCCGTGCTACGAGGAATCACTGGACCACTTAGCTGGAGAACCAATGGGTGAGCCCTGCGGTCACACAGCGGCTGTCCAGTGGCAAATGGGGAGAATTCAATGGAGCGAGCGTGTTCCAGGCAACTATAGTCCTATTGGAGGAGATCCAGGAAAAGTTATATTGGAAAGCTCAAAGTCATTATGACAGGATAGCTGCTAAGTGACTTGGGAGAGTTGGTCCCTAAGGGCACATACCAAGTTTATGAAAAATGTTATAATCTAATTCTCCGGTTTCGCGTCACTGTAGGCCCAGTGTGGTGGGTTCTGCAGAGGGATCGTGATGCTCAGCAGTTGCTGTAGTATTTCCATTCCTTTTGGTCAGGAGGATGAAAAGGGAAATGACAGAATGGTGGGAAGGTAAAGTGTGTTCTTAACTTGCTGCTGCTTGAAGAGCAGGATGTAGTTGGGCTCTACAGGCAGTTGGGTTACTCACACCAGGTAACTTGCATGATCGCTCATGGATGTAGAGCTAGTGGGAAGCTGCTGATCATTCCTCCTGCTCTTGTGTGAGAAGCTGGCCAAGCTGTGAACACCTTTATGAGTAASGGGAAGCTTAGCTGCCTCTTTAGGCCTCTTTGGCTGGTGTTGCCTGAATGGCAGTGAGTAGCTGGGAYGGGATGAGAGGATCTGAGCCGCCGGTTTCTGTTGTCCAAGGTGATTGTTGTCAAACTTTCCCTCTCCACTCACCACAAGTGAAGTCATTAGGATGGGGCTGCCAGAGCTTCCACAGAGCTTGTACGTGTGCTTGGCACCAGTGAGCTTGCACTGAATCATCTCCCGCTGCAGGTCCTGACAAAAGCCACTGGGACGCCAGTGATCCCGGGAACAAGACACCTGGATGTGCCGGCCGAGGAGACCTGCGGCTGAGCGGGACGTTTCGGTTTGGTTTTTTGAGCGTGCTGATGATGCCTCCGTCTGCTTGCAGGCAGGAAGAAAAGAATATAGCAAAGAGCAAACACCACAGAAATGCTCAGGCATGGGAGAAGAGTGACTAGAAACTGGGGAACCAGCCGAGGAAAGCCGTGTTGGCCAGACAGGCTCTGCAGCCACCTACTCAGAGGCCTCCTGTCATCATCCCTGTCACATCAGTGATACTCCAGTGTCACCACTGGTGAAAGGTGTGCAGAGCAGCAAGGAGAGCATGGACGGCTTCGTCAGACATACATATGGGCTGTGCCCTGCCCCTGTGTTGTCTTCTCTGCCTCTGAAGATGACAGTGGTGGTGGGGGCAAGTGCTAGGCCTTGGCCTGGTGGAGTTTCTCAGGGAGGAGTGAGGAGGTATCCGAGCAGGGTGGGCACAGCAAGAGTCTTGCAGGGCTGTCCTCATAACCACCCACCTTGGCTGCAGAGCCCCTGCTGCATCTGCTCGAGGCTGGAGCCAAGAGGAAACCACGGTGGCCTCAAATAAGTGGTGGCTGCTCTTTTTCTCATATAAAATGGTTGGGTGAAGGGAGGAAAGGAAGCTGTTGGCCAGTGTGTACYTTATAAATATGATTTTTGTGTGTATCTTTAGAAGAAAATGAGGCAATAAGACTAATCATTAGTACTTTGATGTTCCTGGCTGCAATCCAGTCCGGGGAAGTGGAAATCTGCCCTTCCCTGGGGCTGTGTTGTGGGGATCAAGAGGCCAGTCCCTCCGTTCTCCTTGAGAAGAAGCAAGAGGGCTMTTTAGCAAAGCCAAGGAAAGCAGCTGGTGGAGTCGAGCGGTCAGGGACCACGCAGCCTTCTCCCTGCACTGGTGCTGTGGCCCTCGAGGCCAGACGGAGTCCCTGCTTCTGCAGGGAGCTGTCGGGAGCTGGTTGGACCTGCCGTTGTAGAGCGTGTTCCCCCCGCTCTGAACGTGCCTGTCTCCTCCTGCCCAGCCTGTGTTTAACCACAAACGTCTCCAAAGAAAGGAGTAACCGGCCTTTCATTAAAGCTCCGTCTCCTTCCTTTCCCTGTTAAGAAATCCCTTTGAGCTGCTCAGCATGGACCGACTCCAGGAGGTCTCTAAATGATCGCAAGCCACTAGGTACCCTCGTCGTCAGCTCCTCTGTGCTCAGCCCTTCGTGGACAACCTGCTCGAGACAGCTTGACCATCCTGACCGACCGGGTGGGAAACAAGGGCCTTTCCCCATCTTCCAGAGGGAGGATGGAGCTTGTCCRGAGGCCCCCAGGACATCTGAGGTGAGGATCCATGTGGACAGTCCTTAGGATGGTCTCTTCTCACCTGTTTTGGTGAAGTAGCAAAGCATGTGACTGATGTCAAGTGTGTGAGCAGTTTTGCTAATGATTTGAAAACCACGTTGACTGCTGGCTGCCTGAAAATCATTCATTTCAAAGTGTCCCAATTTGAGACTCCAAAACTAAAAGATCTTAGTCCATTTAAATATTTTTGGCCAAGCATTTGAATATTCCAGGGGCAAAGGCCAGGCTGTACAGCTCCTATTAAAAGAAAGTACTGCAAAAGTGCAAGTATATACGTCACTCATGACAAAATATTTTCAGATTGCAATGCTTGACAAGATTTTATATATTCTTCCCCTTCTCCAGTGATGTGTTGGAGATAGCTAACAAGCTGTTAAGGTTGATCGTGTTAGATCCAAAAATAAGCCTCGCTGCAGCCCATATCCAACAGTTCTTGTCAGTTGGATGCGTTTGTAAAAAGCTGGTTTGTCTCTCCCCTTGACAGATGCTTTGATGAGCTAATCATCTCATTTCCGTGAACTGCACATCTGTAAAAACAAAAGGGGATAAGACTTGAACAAGTGACTAAGCCCCGGTCGTGTCTGCCTTGTTTTATTGCTGTTACTCAGGTGGAGCTGGTGTTCCTCTCCTGCAGCCTGCTCTGCCCCGCGACGACTGACAGTTGACAGGCCCACGTGCTATTTCAAGCAGATGACTTTGCTCTGAAGTTGTTCTTCTGATTTGTCTGAGTGCTCGGCTCTGGAAGAGAGACTTGGAGGACGATAATAGCACAGGGATAGAGCTTGGCTCCTGGTGAGTTTCAACTGTTCTGGCTCGCAGCTATCGGCATGGTGGGGAGGAAGGTGGTTGTGGGAGCGCTGGAGGATTTTGCTGCATTGCTCTCGTAGAGTGACTCCTCCTCCTCCTCCTCCTCCTCTATGCCATGAAGCTTTTGCACAGGTTTTATCCAAGCCAGAGATGCTGATCACCCCTGGAGGATGTGGACCGCTCATTTCTGCTCCCAGCTGATTCGTGCCTCTTCCTGAGCCTGACGAGAACTGTGCTCTGCRAAGGTCTGTTTGAAGTCTCAGGTTATCAGAGTTCTGCCAAGGCCGTTGCAGGTGGTGTGTGATGAGTGTGCCAGGAGGAGCGTTTCTTCAGTGGTAGAAATCAGACTGATGCCACTTGCTAGTTAAAGCCTACCTGTAACTTTTGGTCTCCTCTCTCCATTGCTTTGTCACTTAGGACCATCCTCGATTCCTAGTGAAACTTCTYAGGCTTCTCTGGCAAGCGCAAAGGCTCCTCCGAAGTGTGCAGTCACCTCCAGCAATGGTGGTGTGCTCCAAGCTGTGGGGACATTGATTTTTGCTGGCCAGGGCCTCTTCTAATAGGGCCCAGTGCTGGCAGAGTTACCCAGTGCAGCCTGCGCAGCTCCAGCACTTGGGTCCCTGCTCTGCAGGGCTTTGCAGAGAGCTGMGCCGGCGCCAGCTTTTGGCTGGGTTTTCTTTGGCAAGAGCCGTGACRAGCAGCAGGGGAGGTCACACTGCCCTGTGTGGTTGAAGCTCCTCCTTGAGTCCGCGTTGCAGCCTGGAAATTTGGGGTCTGTGCACTAGACAAGGTTCCCCAGAAGGGGTTTTGTTGCTGTTTGAGCATCTTGGCCCAGAAATGGGGGTGCACAAAACTGAGTCACGCTAAAAGTAGCCCGACTCCATGAGGAAGTCCTTCCTTCTGCAACGGGCCACCTTGTCTCATCCGTGGGCCTCTGAGTAGAGAAGTGTTGGGGAGTCCTTGGGTGCCATTTTCCAAGATTAACACTAATACCTGTAGTTTAAGCAATGGCTTTTTTGTGTAATTAGTTCCTGGGTTGTTTGTTGTTGTTATTTTGTTTTGTTAAAGAAAAGCACCAGCACTGATGCATGGAAGCTGCACTGTGGATTCACATTGCTGCTAAGCGAGGGTTAAAGTGCAGCAGTTCCCCTGCTCCGTTTCCGTGCTAACACCTCTCAGACCTTGGCGTCCATCAGAATAGATGCTGGAGGCGAAAGCCGACGGGGGTGGCAATGATGAGCGTGGGGCAGGCCGCTTGCTGCAGCGGGAGCGCCGGCCGAGCGGAGACGGCCCCGGCTGCAGCGCAGCGCTCGTGTCGGGGCTGTTTGCGAGGAGCTGCCGTGGCGCACGAGGCTGGAGCTGCTGCGGGAAGCGTCTGCACGATYCGGAAACAAAACCGGAGCAGACAAGGACGGATGTCATAGCAGAAAGTGGGGGTTTTTTGACAAAAAAAAGCACGTGAGAAGAGGGTCTGGGAAGGGGTTATGGTGCTTGGCCCTYGTGGGGGCAGCTTTGTCTTGCAGCATGAGTATGGCAGGGGAAGGGAACTGGTTTAGGTAGAAGTGCTTGGCCGGTCCACGCGGTGGATGGGGAATGAAAAGGCCTCTTTCYCTTCTGGGCTCTCTAATTGAAGACAGTTGCCGGCTCCTTTTTTCTCTGACCACAATCCCACCAGCAGTGAAGGCAGCCGCTGGCTGTGCTGGAAGTGCAACAGGGCTACAGCTGAGGTCTTCTGTTGCCTTGCTGCTTTTGGGGTCGTTTGAAAGCCCAGTGCACTCAAACACGGGGCTAAGGATGCCCCCCATAGAGATGTGACGGGGTGGTGGGAACAGAGGAGGCAGCAGCTGGACTGAAAGTAACCTCTGGTTGTGGCTGGGTTTGCAGGGGGTGGTACAGGGATCTCCCAGCTGCTGCTTCTCTATCCTRCGCCTCTTTCCACCGAGGCAGAACTGGGCAGAGGCAGGAGTTTGATAGAGCTACGTCCGAGTCCTGGAAGCTGCTCCCCATCCTTGTGGGTAATGGTAGGGAAGGCTGAGCTCTGCCAGCCCATTTAAGGTCAGTGGAAGCTACRCTGGATGCCTGGCACGTTGGGAAGGAGGCCATAAATGAGAAGGGCGTGTGTGATCTCATAAGACACACTGAGGCTCGTGGAGGAAGCTTCCCTAAGTCGCTTAGTGATGTGCATGAATCCAGGCGGCAGCGCTGAGGCCTGCGGAGCCAGATCCGATACGGTTGTGAGCACGCTTGGAACAGGGAGGAATGCAGGTCTCCGTTGAATGTGATTCATGCTGGAATACTAACTGTCTGAAAAAGATTGCCAGTACACATCACTCCACCAGGGCAAACGAAGGCGTGAGGGTAAAAACCAGCTAATATCGGTGCARAATGCTGCACAGACTTACTATTCAGTTTTAAATCAGACTCATTCTAACCTATTTAAAGTTGATTAAGGAAAGGTTGGTGTTGAACCACAGCAAGCCCCTCTGAAATAGAGGAAGCAATACAAATTAATAAAGTGAGTAATAAACTGCAGCTGCAACACCTAAGCTGTGTCCCTGCCCATCCAGTTTTCATTAAACTGGGTTRCTGTTCTATTAACTCTCCTTTTGTGCTGCAGACTTCCTGGTAGATTCCCTGTGCCTGGGAAGTGCTCCTTGGTATCTGTCCTCTCGTGCTTCTTTCCTCTGGTCACTTACTGGAAATGGCATTTAACCTGTTGCAGCCTCAAGTCTGGATTCAAATCCTATTTCCAGGGGGAAAGTGGGGAAAGCAGAAGGGGGGAAAATGCCTTTTGTGTTCCTTCTCACCATGGGTTTGTGCCAGGATGCGCTCCCTGCTTGGAGCTCCTCGCGTGGGCATGGCACGGATGCACCCRGGTTAGAAATTAAAGCACAGGTTTTGCATTAGGAGAAGAAAAGCAGGTTAGAGCACCAGAAGGGATAGGTATAAGACTCTGGGGTTCTTGATTCTGCCGAGGGTTTGGTATGTGACATGAGTTTCCTTAGTGCTCTTAAGTGCAAATAAGGCTTCCTGGGTTTGGAGAGAGCGTTGAGATCTTGAGATGGCCAGGGCTGTATAGAAAGACAAAGCTCCACATTATTCACCGTGTCTTTCAAATCTTCCTTATTGCCTTCTGTGGGCACTGAATTCACACTAAAACATATGAACTATTAAGAAGTCATCACCCTCTGTCTCTATTCCTTCATGGATTTGTGAAGCTTCTCAATTTCCATCATTTGGGAGACGCRTACATCATGCCAGGAGGATTCATAAATATTCTCAATCCCATTTTGCTGGCACTTTTCTCTTACTTTAATCTGAATGCAAATAGGATGGAATTCACATGAGAAGCTACTATTCTGCCTGGCTGCATCCATAGTCATGGGAGCATTCAGAAAATGCACTCGGTGGAAGTGAAGCAGCCCCTCATCATCTTTTGCATGTAGGAACCACGTTTATTTCTTATTTACGTGTTGGTCTCTGGCCTTTGGAGTGCCTCGTGCAAACTGCATCTCCAGTTTTTGTAGTTAACAGGTTCTGGAGGAAACACCGGAGGCTGCTCAGAACAGCAGCCGCACGGCAGAGATAGGGACGGACTGGGGAGCGCAGAGCACTGGGAGAGTTGCTGGAATGCCCAACAAAGCAGCGGGTGCAGGTTGGTGGATGTGGTGGGTTTCCTGCCCACTCTTTGTGCCCGTTGGAGCACGCGGGATCCGCCGGGATGAGTACGTGTCGCTCCCATGAAACAGGGAGAAGTTCCGCGCATCCGAAGCTGGTGATTTCGTTCTGGGAGCGCTGCCATGCCTCGGGGTGCCCGACTGCAGGATTGTGTTTGTTCTTTGCAGAAGACTCTGTTTTCCAAATGGATCATAAAAAGAAAAATATGCTCGTAGGTGTTGAAAGAGCAAACGGGCTTGTGTTTGACTCTGCTATTGTTTTTCTAGTTTCTCCAGTTTTTGGAAGCATTTGGGTTCTCAGTTTGGTTTCAGACTACAGGTCCTCGTGGAGTGGCTTAGTCCAAATAAGGCCATTGAGGGTTGTGGTTTGGGGGGAATATCTAGAGYATGAATACTTTGTATGGCGATCCACCAAATGGACCTTCTGAGATACCACCTTCTCTCCCAGCCAGCTTTTTCTTGTGCATTTTCTTGGATCTCTTCATTTTTGTTTCTTGTTCTTAAGTATTAATGCTTCCAWACACCCCCAGTCTGGACTCGGTTCTGTGTCAGCATCTGTGCCTGTTTTGAAGTGCATTTCGTCCTTTCTCATGGAAATCATGGTAACCCGCACTGCGRTTTTCAGGGGCAATCTGCCATACCATATCCTGTCTCCTGGGCTCCTGTTACGTGCGGTGTCTTTAGGCTCCTTCTGGATCCATCTTTGCTTGTTCTGGAGGTTGTCCTTGAACAATCCACGGTGCCTTTTTTCCCATGCTTATGTTGTTTGTTTTTTTTTTTTTTTTCCCCCCTCATAGGTTTCTCCAAGTCTTTCCCGAGAAGGCCCTGTTGTTCCCTTGTGTGCTGATTTTGGAAGATTTCACCCTTGCCTTACTATGCCATAGCATTGGATCTGTCTGGAGCTGTTTCAGGTGTAAGCATCTCGCCGGGCCTGTGGCTTGCCCCTGCCTTCTCTGCTGGAACATTTCTCATCAGCCACCATTTGACTGTGCAGGTCTGTTGTGAAATCCATGCTCTGACTCATCCCTTTGATCCTTTTCAGCTGCCCACTCAAAAAGCTCTGCACGCTGCCCTGGAAACCCTACCCGGTCTCCAGGTGCCCTGGGGTCGCTCACCCGAGCACCTCCGAAGCTTTGGGAGAGGAGTTGGTGCTAACCATGGTCCCATGTGGAACAGACCCGGAGCAGGTTCCGTGGAGCCAGAGCCTGGCGCTCCAGGAACAGCCCTGCTTGCTCAGAGTCATCACTGTCCTTTACAGATTGCCAGGGACAAACACATCCACATSAGCAAGCGGCACACAAAGTACCTCCTCCACTGAGCTCAGGGCTTAGTTCTGTTCCTCCTGCCTCCAAAATAAAATAGAGGGGAAATTTGCTGAGCAAACAGCCCTCACTAGGGCCAACATGCTGCCTGCATGGAGGTTTGAAAGCAACTCCAGCATTTAAAGCGTCAGGGATGCTCACGGGCTTGCAGTCTTTCCCTAGGTCCGTGAAGCTGAYGTTGATTCTGGTCCCCTCCTCTTGGGACTGGTCTCAGAGAAGAGCTCTCTCCTGCTGGCCCTCCTGCGTGGTGGGCGATGACCAAGGTTGCACACTCGCATACTTCAGGTAAAAGAAATAGTGAAAATAGTGAAATAGAAATAGTGAAAAAGAAGCCTCACATGTAAATGCTGATTTTGTGTGTGTGTTTTAGCTAGTCTACAAATAACATACTTTTTTTTTTTTCATTTTGGATGTTGTTTGAGCCCAACCTCAAAGTGACCTCGTGAGGATAGCAGTTCAGATAATTCTTCACTTAGAGCATATTTTGAGTAAGAGCTAGAGCTTYGTATTAAGACTTTGAAACGTTAAAGAGATCGCTTCATTTCCCCAGGTACCTGCGTGTCTGGAATGCATTCTCTTTATGCTCTTTTGTTTGACCCCTTTGTAGAAGGAGTGACAGAGTTATTAATTAAAAAATTGGTGCATCTGAGATTTGGAAGGGGAACCAAAATTGTGAGAGGCCTGTGAGAGACTTCCTCCTCCTCTCCTTCCTCTGTGGTTTGAGGGAGATGCTCTGGAAAYACCTTTTGCTTTGAATTGCTGCTCAGTCTCGAGCGTATGGAAACACCAGTGGGCACCTCCATACACCCTACCTGGATCAGGCATTAGGTCCTCTGCAAATATGCAGCAGAAGACCTGGAGGCAGTGAATCCCAGCCCCGGTGCTCTGATGGGAGGGAGGTTCTCAAAACGTTGYCTTTGGGCACATGGAAGTTGGGTTCCCTGCGTGCCTGAGGCAAACTAGTGTCCTCGCTGGCATGGATGCTCCAAGAGTAACTGTGTTTTCTGCAGTGATGTCACTTAAAAAATTAATACATTAAAAATGTTTCCTTCCTCTACAATAATGATAAGCTTAATTTTTGAGCTTCCTGCAGTGGAACGTTTTCTTAATTGAATTCCTAATTCATTGAACCTCTCTAATAAGCATGAATGGCAATTTTGCCTTGCTGGCTGTGTGCTCCTAAGGAAGGCTCTTTGGAGACTGGCTTATGARAGAGTCATTTATTCTGCCTCAGCCTGTGGGTTTAACTCCAGCCTTTGCTCACCAGTTGCCATCAACAAGATTTTAGAAAACGTTAAAATTAGGGCTCAAATACCACTAAATATTCCAGCATCTTGGTTTGGAAAAGAACATGGAGAACATGTGAAATACGTAATTATTGYACACATGCTTCAGTGTGTTTCAAAGCAGAGGTTTTTCCAAACCAGCRGCTTCCTGGGGGTTATAGGAGCAGCAGGAATTCTGCAACCGCTCGTGCAGAGCAGGAGGAATAGCTCAGCTGGCTGCTTTAACCCACACTCGGGCCCTGGGTCTTCAGCTCTGCAGAACGTGGCAGTGAAACGAGTTAGTTCTTGAAGGCACTAACACCATTGCAGGCACCTTGGGCCATCAGAAGGACGCCAGCTCCTGCCAGATTGGTGACAGATGGTGAGAGGTGGGGACAGGGCGGGGGGCGGGAGACTGGACAGCTGCTTTTCGGTGCCAACGCTCGGCGTCCTGCAGGGAAGAGCAGCTCAGYTGGCTGCCGTGCTGTCACGGCCACGCGGTCGTGCGGTGCCAGAGCAGGACGGGAGGGCGCAGACCACTCCAATGATGTGGGGCCTGAGTCAGTGGGGCTGCGGAAGAGGGTGAAACGGCACGTGCCTTTCCCGGGCATCTGCTCCGTGCACGCTGGTTTCCACGCTCGTCTCCGGTAACCGGTGTCTGGGAAAGCTCTTGCAGAAGAGCCCAGCCCAGCTGCTGCCTGTGTGAACCGCAGCAGCAAGCGGAGCGTGCAGGGCACCGTCCAGCAGCCCATCTGCTCCTGTAGCGCCGTGTGCTTGCAGYGGATGAGGTCTCCCAGTCAGAAGCCGGCATCGGGAGAGCGAGAAAACAGGCTCCGTGTTCACTGCGTGGAAAAAGGCGTGGGAAATAACCTTCCACTTCACACTTAGACTTGATACGCACAGTTCTTGTCTCTAAGACCATTTATCCGGTATCTTCAGTATTTCTAGAGYCTAACTATTTTTAAATTCAACTATTTTTAAGTCTGTCTGTTCAAGGCCTGCAGTGACTGCGTGTGGGAGCTAGAATGRGGTTTGGGCTCCTTTGGGAGGGAAAGCCCAGTCCGTGAAGCCCCAAGAGGCCAGCACTGYCCCTTACCCCGGCCTCCAGGGCTGACAGCTCCAGTTCCCGAGCTGCGCAGTGAATTGCCTGTGGTCCAGGGGCTGCAGAACTCATTTCCAGAGCATTCCTGCTTAGTGCTCTCAGTGCTGCAGGGCCTAGCTGAGCGTTCGCATATCCAAGAGTGACCCTTGTGCCGGGGAGGCCGCCTGCTCGCCGAACTCCTCGAGGGATCTGSTGCTGCTTCGCTGCCTGGAGCGCGGCCTTCGCTCGGCTGCCGCCCGCGTTGTCCTTTGCATTGGCCCCTGCGTGACGTGCAGGCAACAGTATGGCTGGAGTGTGTTCATTTGAAGCGTTATCTTTTAGATCTGGCAGAGAAATGACAAGTTGAGGGAGCGGGGAAGAGAATAATCCCTCCTTAGCAGGAGGCCTGGCTTCTCCCATCGCCTCCTCACTGTCAATCGCGAGCCCAGTTAGAGCTCAGCGCTTGCAGAACATCTCTCCCTTGCTGTTCAGCTTCCTAATGGCTCCTGTTTGCTCCCGCCTCCCCGAGCAGCCGTTTCCTGCACTTCCCTGGCTGCTGCTGGCAAGGGAAGGGAGCCCTCCAAGGCAAACTTGCCGGGAAGGGAGCAGCCCTGATGGAAGCTGCAGCGAGGTGCTGCCTGCCCTTAAACCACTCCTCGCTCTTCCCTGTGGCCTGTTATAAATACGACAGCAGGCAGGTGCAGACTGCTAGCAAGGAGAGAGCTCTTCCTTTCCCCYAACAAATACAGCCCAGCTCTCAGAAGGACGGCCCCGACGCTCTGCTTTCCGCAGCAGGAGGACAGTACGCCGGGGTGCGAAGCTGCAGGCACAAACGCTGTGGGGCAGAGGTTTGTGCAACAGCCCWTCTGACTCCCAGGGCCAAGCACATGTGCTCCTGGCAGAGACCGGCTGGAGCCTTTCGGCGTTTCTTGGTGCTTTGGTAGAAAACCTACTGTGTTGAAGATGCTTCTCCATCAGAGTTAACATAGGAGTGTTCTCCGAAAACACRGCGCCTGTGCGATATTTTTAACATAAAACGGCTGCTTAAAATGCAAGGAAGCGTGTAGCTAATTAAGACTCTGATCATTTAAAATTAGCCCATGTGGCTGAGAGCACACAGTCCAACCCAGTTAGAGCAGAGCATCTTGCGAAGGGCATGTATAAAAACGGGTGCTCTGAAGGGGAGGAAAAGTCCAGAGTCTTTTCTACGTGATCTTACCGCCTTTTTGTGGTGTGCTCTTCCTGTGACTTGGCTTTGCAGGGGGGAAGAGTCGGAGGCAATGAAAGGTAATGAACAGGCCTGGCTCTTTAACAGCTGCAATACGTGTCGTTTTTCTCCAGCTCTTCCCTTCCCCCTGATTATCTGTATGTTGTACAAGCCAGACGTTTTGCTTTAAGCCCCAAGGCAGGTGAGAAGCCCTCAGGTATGTTCTACATGTGTTCAGTTGGGAACTTCAAGTTAAACTGCAGTTCAGTATTGGGGATGGTGCCAGAATAAGGGTTGTTCCCAGCACAGCCTACGTGACAGAGCAGGCGGCAAGGGCCAGATGTGTCACCTTCTTATTGATACCTGCACTAGATAGGTGACACTCAGCTGTCCTGCAGTTTGGAGGGATGATTCCCCAAATTCACAGCATCTGCTCTCAGTTTGATTCCTTCCCTTCATTTTTATGAGTAAAACTGATTTGCACGTTGTGCTGAGCACGCATCATGTAATTAAAAGGGTGATGCAAACATTCCTGAGCTTCCCTCTATACATTGGCTTCTGGGGGGTCATCCCTGTTTATGGTTTCTTTGAACTTTGGCAGATTGATATCTCTGTAGAGCTTCCTTGGAGGAAGCTGGTTTGCTTTGAAAGGAATAACTCCTCTAGGGCCGCTTAGAACACGCTCCAAAGCCAGGGTGAGTCACAGCGTGAGCCGTGCCGGTTTCGCTGGCGCGTGGAGCGTGTGGCCACATCCGTGTACAYGAGAGGCCCCTCGCCAGGCTGGTTCTCACGGCCGTGGGGAGTGCACAGGGTCTGCTTCAGGCTGCCCGGAGGCCGACTGCTCTCCATGGCATTGGGCTCTATCAGTCGTGCTCAGACAAGCCGCACGCAAAGGCCTCGTGGTTGTCGGTAGGTGAGGAGAGCCTCTAGTSCGTGCAGAGCCCGTGTGGCTCTCCCTGCATGGACGCCGGCTGCCTCCGGGGCCGTCCAGCTCACCTGCTGGCACGGCTTGGGAGCGGGATGTGACTCACGCCCGGGGCTCGGGCACAGCAGCGGTGAAGACAACCCCGGCGGTCGCATTAGCGCATTCCCCGTGTTCACCGTTCTGAAAGCCCGAGGCAGCGGAGGTAGAGGGAGCGGGCCGGGCGCCTTCGGCAGCCCCGCTGCTTTATCGCTCTGCTCGTGTGACATCGCAGCCTTCCTTCACCCCAGAAGCACCAGGCTCAGCTCGCCGAGGAGCAGCCCGCTCTCCAGGCTGGAAGGAGCTCTTGGGTTAGAGCCCCCATGGCCTCCTGATTGTGCTGATGRGGGAAGTCATCCAGAGATGAAAGCCCAGCCTTGCTCACAGACACAGCCGGGTCTCTCCTTGTGCCTCTGATCAGGGGACAGTTGTTGATGCCTTTGTCTGGAAATGCTGTTGAGGTTACCCCGTCATCGGGTTAGCCCCATGATTTGATCTAGCAATAGATGGGTCTACCCATCTGGTGCATGGTATCCACCACTCCCTCTGCAAAAGTCCCTCCTTTTGAGGCAGTGCAACTAAAGCTGSTAAGTATAGAGAGAAAAATTAAGTAAAAGCTTTCCTTATCTATCACGTTAATAGGTTGGGTCTGTAGGTTTTTAAATTATTTTTCTGTTTCTTCTCTGTTTTAGTTAGGAAATTATGCTGCCTTGGCCACAAGCAATATTGGAGTTYGTGACAAGTACATGTAACGTTACACATACGTGTAAAGTACATGAAACAAGTACGCTCATCACAGGACTGGAATTTTTCTTCGGTGGTTCTGCCTTCCTCCTTGTCCCTCTGATGGTAACATTGGTGAGTGTTTTATCTTGATAAAAACACGAGGTCAGGGGAATAACTTTGCATTTGAAACGTGATAATGCTCTGAAGTCTAGTGGGAACTCACTTTGGGATTGATGCTTGGGAAAGTTTGGATCCTCTTCCGAAGTTTATCTCTTTTCCCAGCCAACTAGCCCAATGTTGTCTGGAAGAGAGGACATCCCAAGCTAGATCCTGGCCCCAGTGGACCGAGTGTATTTAAGGAGATTCCAACATCTGAAAGACGAGTAGAAGAAAAGCGTGGTTAGCTTCTGTGTGTGATCCGGCTGTAGGCCAGGTCAATGGGTGGCTGAGTAGCCTGCAGAACACCCTGTAAGACTTTCTGAAGGTCAAAGGGACCCATCTCACTTAGCTTGTACCACCGAGAAATCAGGGGTGTGGGTTTCCTGTGTGCTGTCTTACCAGAGAGTAATTCCATCCCTCTGCTGCCTTCATGTGAGGAGCTGAGAAGGTGTGTTCTTAACCCATAGGAAACCTGTACCAATTAGCATTACATTTCCCTTATTGAAGGAGATGCAAGTTTGGAAGTGTTGCAGAGAGGTGGCTGCTGTAGCTCAGTCCTGTCTCTGCTCTGCCATAGTCTAGCTCAGGTCCATGGAAGAGGCCAAGGAGCCTGTTATGGCTCTCAGCCAGGGAGGTTGGTCTTTATCCCCAAAGAGCTGATCCATAAAACGCTGGTCCGAACCCCACTCTGTGCAAGGCTGCAGGCAGCCAGCCTAGTGCCGGCCTCGGGACTTACCGAGCGTGTAAAAAGCCCTAGGTTGTCATCAGCCCAAGCCTCTCCTGGGGAAGGAAAAAGAAAGAAAAAAGGCCCCAGGTCGTCTTGTGTCACAGGCTACCTCGTTTTAAATAAATAAATAAATAAATATTAAGGTATTTTCCTCATCACTAAAACTGGGAGATTCAGAAGGTGATCTGACCCCCCCCGTGCAGTCAGTGAAAGACTGTCACGACTCTCGCTCTTTGATACCCTGGATCAAACCCTAAATATATCAAGCAGTTGAAGCAGAATTATTAATAGGGARGGTGAGTTGCGGATTATTCAAGTCAGGCTTCCTTCTGACACTTCGGGGGGTAGAAACAAGCAGCCTTTCCTTACATTTTATAAACTCACTCTTGGCTCTCCGTGACGGCTCCCTCTGCTGCCTCCACCTCCGGAGATGCCTGAACAGTATAATTTCCTTTTATTTTTAGCCGTCTTTCATAATTGAAAGTTTCTCCGTGTCAAAGAGAAAGCGTTCCCGTGAATTCYTCAACAGGCACTTACCGAAAGCAATTGATTAAAATGAAGCATTTGGTGGCGTTTCGTACCCGTCGGCTTGGCGGCGGTGACGTGYCTCCGAGGAGCCGGGCTCGTCTCGTCGCGATGGGTGAGCACGGGGACCCCCCTGCGCTGCTGGGGCTGCTCCAGCGCGAGCCCCCTCGTGCTCGGGGCAGCCCTGCGACCCTCCAGAAACCCGGCTGCGTCCTCAGGTGGCCGTTCGTCCCGCGGGAGGAGTGGAGGAGTTGGGATGTGCTTGATCGGCGACCCAAGCCATGTTCTCGCTCCTGGCATGGGGCTGTGGGAGAGGAGGCGTTGGGGCTCGTGGCGGGTTGCGGTGCTCGGTCACGTCCTGCAGCATCTCGGCAAGGCGGGCCTGGGAAGCCGAGGAAACTGGCGTTCCTGCCTGTGCTGGCTATGGCTTAAAGCAAATGTCAGAGCTCTGACTCATCTCCAGCACYGGCTGATGTGGAGGGAGAGCAGGTGGACCTGGATGCCGCCTCTGCCCGGTCTCCCTCCCTCAGCAGCCACTAACATCTCCTTTCTAATACCCCTGTCAAGGGTGTCCGCTCTGGCCACCCCATCAGGGCTTAGCACTCGGCACCTCCAAGGTGGAAAGCCACTCCGGTGATGGGGGCAGCGTGTGGCGGCTCCTCTCCTCTCCGGGTGAGAGGAGCTCGTTCAGAAATCCCTGTTCCTTGCTCCTCACGGGGAGTSTGCTCGGAGAAGCGAAGGCAAACAACCCCCAGAGGCCTTTTAGCCAAAGATGTGCACAGGGAACTAAGCACCGTACACAGGATTCAGGAAGATGGGCTGGGAGCGAGAGGGGACTYTCCGTAACTCCGCTGGAATGCCCATGCCCAGCTGTCTTTGGGTCCAACACCCGCCCTGGTTGAAGGAAATCCCTRTGAAAGAGACAGGTAACGACTGGTGTTTGACAGGTGCTGTGGCCAAGAGGGTGGCGAATCCTGGCTCCGAAATGAGGAGGCCTCATCCCACTTCCTCCCACCTCCCTCCAGATGTGCCTGCGCTCCGTGTTAGCCCAGGAGGAGTCCCGCTTTCTGCCCTTGTCAGTCCTTGTTGCTCCTCTGTTGTGAAAGCCGAGCAAGAGGTTTGTGTGCGCCGCGTTTTTATGAATCATAACGCAGCTGGAGCTGGTGAATCATAACAAACAGCGTTGCTAGGTGCAAGGAGCATTACGTATTACGAGATCTAGTAGCTCCTGACTGCTTAATTACCTGTGATAGGTTGTGAGCGTGTTGCATGACGGATGACAAAGCCGACTTCTTGACACGAAACCCCAGAAAGGAGTTTATTTCATGGGCCTTTCCTCACTCTGCTTGGCTCGAGCATCCTTGCCTCCTGGCCAGCTGAAAMGGGGGATCCCTATCCCATGATCGTTGTCATATCSGAGAGGAGTCTCCCATTGGCAATTSTGCAGCGACTTCAGAGCAGGAGGAGGCAGTGGGGCCAGGCTGTGCGAGAAGCTGCTGCTGGGCAGATTTCTGTCCCCACACGGCAGTCCACGTGGCCCTTGAGAAAGGCCGGGCAGCCCATTCTCCTCTTGTCCCAGAGAAGATGTCACCGGGTTGGATCCGTGACCGCGCTCTGGTCCTGGTCCTGTGCKTGTGAGCTGCACAGGGTCGGAGCTACCCAACTCGTGCCACTTGTGGGTCTCCCAGCCGCTGCAGCCCCACAGAAACACTTTGCCCTGGGGCGGACTTGGCTCCGTAATGAGGCGAGGAGGTGTCTGCTCTCCCCTGCCTGGTCCCTCCCCACCTGCTGCCCCTTCCCTTGCATACAGCTAGTGCACACAGACCTGCCAAGCGCCTGGAGCAGTCTCCGGGGCTAAGTTTAGGTTAATTATCAATAAAAATACGTCTGCAGTGTGAAGGCAATTGCATTTAATTGCTGACATGAATTTGAAAKAATTGCCCAGGTGACATTCCCGCTCCCAGTGGTTTTTTGTGAGTTCCCTTGGGTTTTCCAGGTAACCCGTAGTGTCCCCATTCCCAGGACATTCCCTGGAGCAGCCCGAGTGTCCGCAGCCTGGCAGGATCTAAGGAGGGTTCAGTCCTGGCTGGAGCCTCATTCCCGTGTCGGCACCACGAGCCCCGGTCCRCGCTGCAGGCGCCGGCTTCAGCGCAGGGAATGCGGAGGAGAGGAGGAAGCAGCCGGGAACCGGGCGGCTCTGGGAGCCCCGTGCTTGCGGGCAGCAGCTGGTGGCAGCAGCGCTCCAACAGCCGGAGCCTCTTCCTTCCCTTTGGAGACAGAAGGGCCACCCCGGGCCCGCGGTCCCCGCCGAAGCAATGGACACGCCACGCGAGGCCCAGCTGGCTGCACGGTCCGTGCGCGGAGCATCTCRAGGGCTCCCAGCAGCAGGAATATCCGCTGGGGTCCTCGGAAGGAAAGGGTTTGGTCTGCAGTCTGTAGCGTTTGGATTCCTGACGTTGGCAGAGCAGCAGGAAGGCTGAGGGCTGCTCTCCTGCCCGCCTCGCTTGCCAGCGTCGGCCACGCGCTGTTCCAGGCTCCATCGGAGCTTTTCCACGATGACTTGAGTGCCTAAGAGCAATTCCTGCTTTTGAGCACCTTCCCCGCTGCCCTTGGAATCGGTTCAAACTAAAAACAAAAGCAGCGTTTTAAATGCAGCCTCCCGCGCGGCCGCGCGCTCCGGTGTTTGTTCAGCCCCGCTGCAGGTTCAGAAGTTGCTGTCGGAGCAGCCTGCCCCCGAGAGGCAGCGGTGCCAGGGTGGGAGCGTGGYGCGGAAGGCAGCAACGTGGCTGGATGGTTTGCCAGCGGGACCCTCTGGCGTGGTGCTCAGCACGGGTCTTTTGCAGTTTGTTTCAGCATTTTGCGGTTTTGTTTGGTTTTGGCTTTCGTTTTCTTGCAGGGGATGCTATTGAAACAAAACAGCGTGGATGTTTGCAATCCATGGTTTTGGATTTTGGGGAGGGGSGAGCGCTCATTTCCCGATGCGTTTGGAGATGCCGTGATTCCCTGCTGGGCACGAGTTCCGCTTTGCTGTGGCTCCTGGGGTCAGCTCTGGGGACGCAGGAGCTCCCGCCCGTCACCGTCACCGGCCGAAGGAACAACCTGCCCGGCGGAGCCGCCCGGAGCTCCGGAGCCCCGCGGCCTTTCCCGGTTCCATAGTGGCACCTGCTGGAGCTCRGCAGCCCCGGCGGCTCCCTAGGTGACGGTGTTCCCATGGATGTGACGGTGTTCCCAATGGACGTGCCATGCGGCGGGGGCAGCTGTGCCGGTGCCAGCGTGCACCYGGCAGTCGCAGTGGCCTCCGGGCAGGAATGGGCTGTCCCGGAGAGACTTCCTGCTCCACAGCACGGTCCCTGCAGCAGCCGGACCCATGCCCTCCTCCAGAGCCTTCCTCCCATGCACTGAGTCGCTGCCGGTGCTTTGGTCCCCTTTCGCTAGCCAGGGACGAGCCCTCAAAGCCACCAAGCGTCCCTCTGCTCCGGCCGCCTCTCCTTCCTCCCCGGAGCCAGGCAGCAGGAGCCAGGAGCCCCCTGCCCGAGGGAGCCTCCCGTGCTTCCCTGCCCRGAGAGGACGTGTGGGTCTCCTGCTGCCCCTGGGTCTGCTGCACCCCATGGCCCGGGCTCCTGGAAGGACCGCGGGCAGGGCGGTGCGTGGGGACGCCGTGTGTGCAGGGCAGCGAGGGGGGCGTTCCCCGAGCTCCCCTAACCTGCAGGAAAGGGCAGCAGAGGGGCCAGAGGGCTGCGGGTGGGCGCCAGGGTGCGGGCAGCCCGCAGCGGGACGGCGCTGCCCGGGGTAGCGACGCTTACGCTCTCCGTCCACCCTTCCCGCCCATGGGCGAGGGGCCTCGGAGCGGCTCCTTCCCGCGGGGAGCCGGCACGCGGGGCAAATCCGCACGCAAACGCCCCGGCCCGGCACCGCTTCCCAGGGAGATCCAGGCGGATCGAGGGACTAATCGCAGCTTGTCTAGGGCAGCATGAGGAAGTCTGCATTAAGGTGTTAACAGCTCTTAAAGGCTTTCCCCCTTCGCCCAGGGTGCTGCCTCAAACAGATTATCTGGAAATACTATTAGCTGCAGTGGGAAAGGGGATTTTTTTCCCCCCTTCTAGTCCCTTTGCAGCCACCCTAAATCCGCTTGAGCCTCGGATACAGGCTTTACTGTGCGGGCAGAGGTGTTTGCCGTCGGGGGCTCAGCGGTTAATTGGCTCATTCCTTTCTCACGGGTATTTTCCAAGCAGCGCCCACCGCAGCGCCGTGCCCGCCTGCCCTTGCGACGAGGGCACCCGGGCCCCTTGGTTCGGAGAAACGCTCGCGTTGGGCCCGGTGACACCCGCGCTGCCGGCCCCGGCCCTCCGAGCTCGCCGCGGGGAGGGGACCAGGCGCCCTCCATGGGCCGCCTCCTCGGGAGGCTCTTGTCCTTTCCGGTGGGAAATGGTGCTGCGGAACAGGCCCTGCTCTGCTGGGGTTACCTGCTCCCCCATAACCTACCAGGAGAAGGGCAGGAACCCCATCCGCTGTGACATGTGTTGGAAGTTGTATCTTCAGGAATACMTTTCCTCTGTTGACACACGGCTGCTTCTCTCCTAGGCCTCGCTAGACCTTTCAGAGGAAGGAGGCTCTCCCATTCTGGAGTCCCGTGAGGTGCTTTGGTCATGGGGTATTGATTTCCACCTACTGATTTAGCCCCGGAACCGTAACTGCAGCAGCAGATTTCTGGGGCTCTCTCTGCCTTTGCACAGGACCCTCCTTTTGGAGAGGAAGTGCCCCGAGCACGGGTCACACGGCGCTGGTGACGGGACGGGTGGGGTGACTCCACCGGCCCCTCGGGGCCTGAGCTGCAAAACCGCAGACGTCACCAGAGCCCCCGGAGCCTCTGTCCCGCTCTAGAGCCAGGCCTGGAAACACAGGTGGGTATGGAAAATCCATTAYGGATCAATAAACCCCCCTCTCTGCAGAGCTGCCAGCTCCTGCTGGAGCGACTCCTTATCCTCCTCCGGAACCGAGGAGAAGGAAGAGAATTTGCCCTAACAGCCACTCGCAGAGAATTTCACCCTGGTGTTTGCAGCACTAGCACATGCAGCACCATGACTTCCCTCCCAGGGCTAAGGGCAGTGCACAGAGGAGGTTGGGAGCCCTTTGGGGTCCAACGAGTGTTAAGAACATACTTCAGTTTTGTTTGTTTGCAAGAGAAGAGCCAAATTTCCATTGCTAGAAAACAATGATGCAGAAAACCACAAGAACTCATCGTTCTGGTCCGGGTCTTGGGTTTCGTCAGAGGTTTTATTAGCGCKCTCTCTTGGTTGTCCTCTTGCTAGCAAGGCTGACTGGGCTTGGGTAGTGCGGGTGGGCTGGCGAATGGCATTGCCCCTAAGCATCAAACCACGTTCAATTAACCCACCTCAACTGCCAAACCAGGGCAGCAAAGTTACCCCTTCTGGTAGACAGTGGAGTCAGACAGTGCATGGGGACTTAGTCACACGGCAGGAGAAGATCCCTGGGAACCTGCTGAGACAAATTCCTATCCAGCTTAATGAGATGGGAGATCCCGGAGTGCCTCGAGCTCCGCTGCTCTCGCTGCCTGGGCCTGTGTTTGCACTCGGTGCGTCAGTCCAGTTTTGCCATTCCGATCCCCAAATGTTTGTTTTTCACTTGGGACACCAGCAGACTGTTTTTGTGGCTCTGTTTTCCTTTGTCCTTGGCTTGGGCCTGGTTGCCAGCTAGAGGAGCGATAGTGAAAAATCCCTTAGCTGCTTTRTCCTCTGCAGTTCTCTGGCCAACACAATTCCTGTCCCTGGTCTTTTGCAAAACAAGGTTGCAGACCCTCTGGTCCCAGGGTTTTACCAGGAGACCCAGAGCTGCTCGTGTGGCTTCTCCTSCGCTGTGCACCAGGTGAAGGCTCCCCTTAAGAGTCAGGGAATATGGGAGAAGTGCCGGGCACCCTCAGAAGGGAGCAGGGACAGAGCCCCGTAATGAACCACTTATTAACAGGGGCTGCTAACACATTATTAGCCGCTGGATGGGTTTTTTTGTTTTGGTTTCTGTATTTTTAGGAGAGGATCACATTTATTGCCTTCTCCCAGCATGGCTTGGAGAGATGCAAAAGGATAAATTAGGAGATGTTTCAGTACTTGCCTCCTGCTTTTGAAGAAATTACTGTACATTGCAAGTGCCTTTGCATATTTTGTAGTGCTTAAAAAAGCCAGTGTAGCTACTCTGGAGGTTGGCTTGTTCAGAGAAGCACAGAACACATGCAGCCATAAAAAAATTCCCTCATTTGATGCCAAAGTTTTGCATTTTCTAAGGCCTGAGATGCAAACAATCCTGTAGGATTCTCCCGTGCTTTCCCCTGGTCTCTCTGCAATCACTGCACATCAGAGGAGCTCAGCTTTGCTCCCCACGGCTCCCAGTGGTGGGTGGCAACAAAAACATCAGTGCAGGGTCTTGAAAAGTGTTGTTGTGTCACTGCCACGTGATTCAGACCTAGCAAAGGCATCTGTGCAAGGGCTCGTCTTTCCAAGGGGGAGCAGAGTTCGTTCAGCCAGTCTGAAAAAATGCAGTCAGAGCTAAAAGGCAAGGGATGAGCAAGGAAATTCCAAAAGCTGGGAGGAGCGTTGGTGCTGGAGCAGGTAGCATCCCTCTGTCGGCATGGGAACCAGGCAAAAAATGGGCATCTCCAAGCGCTTGACTCCATGCTCAGCTTTAAATGACTCTTCCCACTTCCACTCCCTCTCTTTGCTTGGGTGTTTGGTGGTGGTTTGACTGCTGGAGGGCAGAGAAAGGTAAATCACCAACAGGATTAATGGGAAAGGATGCTTKTTTTTCTCCAGGCTCTCACCCTGTCCCAATCCAGGCCCTGGCCACCTTGGCCAAGACGGAGCTGCGAGGAGCGGCGCGGGGCCCGGAGGAGCAGTGGGTGCGACTCAGGTGCCTGAAGGCATCTCCCTGCGGGGGAATTACCTTCCCTGGGAAGCAGCAGCCATCGCGCTCCGGTGTTCCCAGGCTTCACTCAGTTCCCTTGGTGACATCCTCTAAGTGGATTTCCCAATTAAGCACGTCCCGATTAAGTGGGATGTGCTGTAATTACAGAGCGCTCGGCTCTCGGAGCGAACCTGAGCCATCCTCTGCAGCGGGGCCGGGTCGAAGCTCATCCCGCTCCCCGGTGCGCCGGATGGAGGGATTTCGGGAAGTGTGCGTCGGAGCGCGCTCCCCCTTCCCGGGCTGTGTTCCTGCCCGCCCGCACCCGCTGCAGGACGCTCTGCTCCCTGCGCTTGCTCTGCCAGGGAAACCATCCCTGCCTGCGCTGCGGGGAGCGGCACCCCGGAGACAGGCACCGTGTTCCCTTTGGAGCCAAGAATTCCCTGTGGGCAGTGAGGGAGAGGCCTTCGCTGCTGGGGATGCTGCTGGAGGGGGACGTGATGGTGGGTGTGGGGTGCAGGGGGGTGCCCGCTGCCCTTAGCGGCTGCCCACCGAGCACCATGGCCGCTGCCCACTCGACGTGCAGGGGGTCGCTGGGCGCTCCGCACGCTCCGGCCAGAATGCTCCAGTCAGGATGCTCCCGCCGGGATGCTCCGGCCCGGATGCTCCCGCTGGGATGCGGCGCGGCGCTGCTGGCTCGCAGTGCCACCCGCTGGCAACAGCTCCCCGGGAACGGCCTCGTTTCCTTCCCCGCGTGGGTCTGGACTTGGCACGTGCAGTGGGCAAGGCCACGGGACGCCCCCTGGCAAGGCACCCGTGCTCAGCGCTCCGTCCCGGCATCCCAACCACTGTGCGGATGTGTCCGAGGTACCTACGGACCACGGGAGCTTCCCCAGGAGCCGGATGTTTGAATAAGAGCGTCCCTTATTCGGCACCCAGTGCTGGTGTGAAATAACGCGTGCCGAATGGCGTGCCGGCGGCGTTGGGTCCCGGAGCTCCGTCTGCTGAAGGGGCAGGAAACGCGCCGGGGGAGCCCGGCGCTGCCTCCGGGGTCACAGCGACTAATGGGCTTTGGCACGCGGCACCGGGAGCTGCTCCGTTGCAATCTGGCCTTGATTGAAGGGGAGGAGGATGATTAGAGTGCAGGAGAGCGCTGGGGACGGAGCGTAGGTCTCCGTCTGCCTCCCAATTCCCGCATCCGCGTGGGTGCCGGGGAGGAGCCTTCCCGGGGCAGGGGCGCTGCCCGAGGCCTCGGGTCTGCACTGCCCGGCGGCGGTCCGGGCTGCCCAGGCCCTGTGTTCCTGCACAGGGCACAGGACGGGGCTTCATGCCCCGGCTGCCCGGCGCCGCTCTGCTGCCAACCATGTTCCTAAAGGGGCAATTCCAGCTGTAACTGTGACGCTGCGAGCTCGTTCCCTATTGCATCGTTAGTATTTTACGCTCCTGTTTTGTGCAGATGTTTTGAAGGGCAACCAAAGCCCTCTGTCAAAGCAAGTGTTCCTTTTGGGGCAACTGACGGAGTCACAGGAGCGTCCCCCGTTTATCTCCTTGATTTGTTCCTCTGGGCACGAATGAAGCTCCCCTTCCAAGGGTTCCGCCGGGTCCTTCTCGGATCAGTCCAAGGTAAAGGGCCTTCCTGGCTGCTTGGAAGGTGCCTATGGATGGCAGGAGGCCTCCCCTCAACCCCCTCGGCCCTGCGCTGGGCCTGACCCGCAGCCCTGGAGCCGCCCCAGCTGCAGACCCGTCTCCTGCATCCCTCGGCAGCATCGGAGCTCGAGCGACGGTGCCGCCCATGGTCCCAACCAAAGCAGCGTTGGCGGAGCGGCCGCCAGCGCGCGCCCAAGGAAGCTGCGGCCCCGTCTGCGCACTGGGTATCCTGTCATTGGGGCAGCCCCACAGCCACCGGGTTCTGTGGCCATGGCCCCTCCGGGCATATTGTGGAAGCGGGCCCTAATTTGGGGTGTGTTGGTGTTTGAATCCAGTGCAGCGACTGCGTCTGATGGAGACGAGTGTTTGCAAAATGGCCATCGCAGCCACTCCTGGTGTTTTCACAGCCATGGGCAGCAGACGAGAGAGGAAGACGACGCTGGCCAAAGGCAGCAAAGCTCAACAGTGTGGTGAGGAGAGCAGCAACGTGAGGACAGCAGCAATGTGAGTCCCCGGGCCCGAGAGCAGGGGCTCCTCAGCGTGGCTGGTGGAGCAGGGCGGGAACAAGGGACGTGCCTCGTCCTCCAAGGCGCGGATGAAGCGACGGTGGAGCTGAACTCGCTCCCCTCCCGGCACATCTGGGTTCTGTGCTGGCTCTGTCCGGCCTTACCGAGGGGCCAGAAGCACCTTCCTGCTCTCCTAGAGAGTCACTGTGGCCTCGCATGCGTCCCATGCTGCTTCTGGTTGCCCTAAGTCATGCTCATTTAAACCATGCTTCTCTTTTGGTCATTGGATTTAGCTAATTTTGTGCAGTAAAACTCACACAAATTCCATTATTTTATATTTTTCCCTGCAGTTCAGCGCGTGCCTGGTCTCCCTGCAAGCCCCCGTAGCTGCTTCCAGCTGGGAGCGCGCTCAGCTCCGCGGATCCCTGCGGCGCCCGGCTGCGGAAATCCCGGGGCAGGAGGTGCCCCCTAACCCGGCTGGTGCCAGGAGGCACTGCCGGCTCCTGCCACTTGTCTCCCTCAATTAGGAGCCGGACAGAACATGGCAGGGGTTGGGAAAAGGCCTGCAACGCCTGGGAATCCGTTGCCATGGAAATTGCTCAGCGGCTGGAGTAGCGAGGACAGGAGTGGCTCGGAAAGCGGTGGCGCGTCACGCTGGCTGAGGTGGCGTTGCAGGGCTGCGTGGGGGGAAGCCCTTGTGCTGTGGACCGGGCGGCTCCGTACGCCGTGGGGAGCTGCCACGGCCCCGCCAGCAGCCTGGGGGTGATCCCGTCAGTCCCGGCCGGGCGCCGCTCCCCAGAGTCGCGACCCGGTCGTGCACACGTGCTGAGCTGCCCGGCACGAGCGGCCCCAGCCCCGTGTTCATGCACGTGCTYGTCCCTCGCCCATTCATTTATTACTCCATTCACCCGGCGCATTCACGTGTCCTCGGCGCCTCAACGCGTGGCGTTCAGCCCTGCAGCTCTGCTGAGCGTCCCCCTGCTCCCAGCGCGGGAGCCGCCGAGGCAGGTCTGCACCTCGCACCTGCACCACCTTCTTGGCTTTTCCTCTCCTATCTCCAGGCTGTGGGTGCTTGTGCAGTGTATAGGGAGAATAAGAGCACTCCGGGTCTCTCCAAGCAGCTAAGAGCATCTCTGGACCACAGGAAGCAAGTAGAAAACACCCATCCGTTGTGTAAAGGAGAAGGCTTTTCCTTTCGTCCCGTGCTCTTCCTCGAGTTCCTGCTGCCGCCGCTACTCAGTTGTTACCTCCAACAAGTGGCTGCATCCACTGGCGTGGGCGGCCCTGCCGCCTGCCCCCGGCAATTCCAGGCTCCGCTGCTTCCCGACGCACCCCTTCCCTGTGCAGGGGTGGGCTGGGCTCCATGGCCGAGGTGCCTTGAGGTGATTTGTGCTAACGAGTTACCCATCACCCTAACCAGAAGGGAGCGCCCCATGCCCTGGTGTATTCTGGTACAGAAGGATTAGCAGGGGCTAAAATAGTCCTTTTTTGAGTGTGAAAGGAGGTGGTATTAAAAGCTTTTTCCTTTTTTCCCTTTTGTGCAGCAGAAGTTGAGTTTAAATTTGCTTCTCGGGCTAGTTCGTCTCTCCTGCCCTGCTGCCAAGTGCATTGGCCAGTGCTTGCCAGGTGCCAAGGGCCCTGGTGCCTGGGCTGCCGGGTGTGCAGGGGACTGGAGCAGCCCTGGGGAAGGGCCCTGGGCCTTCCTCACCCCGGAGATCATCTTCCTCGCCCCGTGCCGTGACGATAGAGCTGTAAGTGCAGCCTTGCTCCGTGCAGGTTTTTCAGCAGGGAAATGGGGGTCTGTCCCCATAGAGCTGCACAGGTTTTGCAACGTGGATGTTCAGGTCAGTGACAGTGTTCTGTGCTTCCATCCATTAGTGAAGACAAAAATGGGACCTATTGAAGTGCTATGACAAACGTGTTTTCTCCCATTTAGTAAACTGTGCCTTAGGAAACCATGATCTTTATTTATTCCTAATAGATCACAGTGAGAAAAACAGCCTGAATTGCAGATTGGTGTGAATCTGTAATGCTCTCACATATTCTCAACGTGCCCCGCTCCCATCCCAATTCAGCACAAGTAGCAAAGACGTTTTCTGCAGGGCTGCTGCTTGGTGCTTTTCTTGCTGGCCCAGCATCCATCGCTGACAGGATGGACTGGCCAGGATAGAATCTAGACGTGGATACAGAGTGCACTGCAAACCAGCAGCGTTCTGGTGTTTCCCCCTTATTAACCTGGCCCTCCATACCTGCACAGATTTCCAGTGTCCAGGCTGCCTCTGAGCCGGTGGATCCTGCTGGACTTCGCAGTGGCCAGAACTMCTCTGGGGCTTGAGAAGAAGCCCCTACCCAATGTCAGGTGTTCCGTAAAATCTTCTCCTGTGAAATACAGCTTTGTGCTTGCTCTGCTCTTCAAACCTGGCCTGTCTCGGTAGCATGTCCCTTTCTTCATTTCCCTTCTGTTGTCATTTGTCATTCACAATGTTGTCGTTGCCCTGAAACAGCCCAAAACAGGCTCAGATTTTCGTTTCCGTGAGCAGGAAAGTCTCCCCCATGGGGCTGCATGCCCAGAAGTGCCCGTGCGAGCTCCCCTGGCTCTGCTGAGGGCTGGCTTTTGGATCAGCTCTTAAGAACCAAGGTCCCAGGCTGCTCGCGGGGCTCAGCAGATGCCTGTGGGTAACGTCCCCCCGCCGTGGGCATCGTGGCAGTGCCCCTGGAGCAGGCACATGCAGGGACTGCGGAGCGAGGTGCCCCCTTTGCCAGGCGGTGGCATTAGCTCCCGCTCCTCCGCGTCCCCCCGCTTGCCATCCCCTGGCCCATAGCTTGGCTTCTCTGAAACCCAGTGTCAGCCTTGCCTGCACGGGGAGTATTTTTAGGTCCTGAAAACAATGTTTATTATAGCAGAGCTGCCAAAAGCGTAACCGCTGCCACGCTGAAATATCCTCTGCCTCCTACGCTCGCAACGTGGGAGTCTTTTATATCCTCTCTACTGCTGCTGAGCCGTGCGTTTGTCTTGGCAGCAAACATGTACAGGCCGGGGTCTATTTCAGTGTCATGCAAAGGAGTTTTTAGATTAAAATATATGTGCCAGTTTACTGGAAGGTTCGAGATTAACTGCATGATGATGCAGCACGAAGATAAAGAACTAGCAATTTTGTTCAGTTACTGTTTTATCCATATGGACTGAAGGTTAGAACACCCCCCCAAAGTCCCTGTTTGCCAAATTAACTAACTGGGACAGTGAGCTTGAGACTGGAGAACGAGAGCTCCCTTTAGTGTATCCAGAGAAGGGCAGGCTCGTTATGGGGCCGGTGGTGGTGGATTATGGTGACCAGGCCCCTCCAGGCCAGCGCTGCAGCGGCTGAATCCCTCCGGGCTGCTCCTGCAGACCTCCTGGAGCCCCTGGCTTGAACCAGGTGGTGAAGGTGGCCTCGGATGAGCAAGGATTCCCTTCCGGCAGCGGCAGGTGAAGAGTTAGTGGAGAAAATATATGTGCAGGTTTGGTGGATGGATTTTTTCCCTGGAAGCTGAGTTCCTGGTCGCGGAGCGGGGCTCGGGGCCCGTGCAGGGCAGCTCCTGCTGCGGGAGCTCTGCAGTTCTGGGCGGCTCCGTGCTGACCGTGCCGAGCCGCGGGACGCGGGGCCGGCGCTTCCGTAGGCGGCCGCCTTCCCGTTGAGTCACGGCTGAATCCAGACCGCAGCCGGGGTGGAAGGGGCCGCGGCGCTGCTGGAAGGGGCCRTTCTGGAAGCTGCTGCCGCGAGCGCGGGGGCTGCTCTCGCTCGGTGTGACAGCCCCGTCAGCGCTCGTCCTTGCTCAGCTTTGACGTGTGGCTGAGTCTGGGGGAAGGCTGCAGCATGACGTGCGTGTTGTTGAGCAGAGAGGTGCAACCTGAGTTCCTGGTGGCCTGTAAAGGAGGGCAGCAGAGGAGTGTGAAGGCGGCCCGAGGGCTAAGCTAGGAAATGGGCGCTGGTGGAGGGAGATTTGTGAGGCTGGACACCCCGCCGTGGCTGTGGGACCAGGACAGTGGTACTGACAACGAGCCCTGTCTTCCAAGAGAGATTAAATAGGAGAAGTCCTTGTGGGAATGACATCTGGAAGCAGCACGGATAATTACGTGGCCGTCCTGGAGGGCTGCGGGAGCCGAGTCCTGTGCCTGGGGGAAGCATCTGTGTGTCTGCAGCTGGACGAAGATGCTGGGAACACATTAGCACCGTGATAGATAACGTGGAAAAGAGGAGGAGGGAGGAGGGGATTGCTTCATTATTACTGCATCCCACTGGCTGCGGTAGAGACCGAGGCTCAGGGACCCTGGCACCCGTTCTGGTGTCTCTGATCTTGAGCCATCCTGCAGTTCAGCCCAAGCCTCAGCGGTCTGGAGCAGCCACTGGTGGCCATGGTGGCCATTCCTTAATGAAAATAAGACCTCATCAACCATTAGACACACTCATGAGTGCTCACAGAGGCAGTGGAAACAAAAGGCTCCTCCTCTTGAGATGTATCTGCTTGAGAATCTGCCGGAATTCCCAGAGGGACACAGCTCTGGGCTTGTAGGGAGAACAGACTGGTGTAGGAAGGGACTTCTTGAGGTCATCTGGTCCAATTCCCTGCTCCAGATGGGTCACCTAGAGCAGGTTGCTCAGGACCATGTCCAGTTGGTTTTGAATATATCAAGTCTCACTGAAGCCACAGACTCATAGCAATAAGGTATGGAAAGCATCCTAGTGCTGGAGTGGAGACACCGCATTTGTACTACAGTGCTGCTGATGGTTCTACCAGGTAACTCGTGTCTGCCACCCTTTAAAGTACGTGCACCAAGTAAGGGTTTTTATAAAAACGTTTCAGAAGAGCCAGGCTGCTGAAGTGGTGCAGTGTTTGCATTGATCTCCAGCTGTCTTTGCAAAGTCCCCTAGCAATGTACAGAATCCACATGTCCATAAGGTACAGGACCTTGGCCATAACCTACACTGCATCCTTCCCTACTAGTGCTGATGGGCTTTGAGCTTGTCAGAAGAAGAGGAAGTTGTGAGTGCTTGGAATAAAAGCAGTAGCCTGGAGAAGAACGTGTCTTGAGAGGGTTTGGACTGGATTGGATCAGAGGATCGGGAATAACCTGGCGATATCCACCCCTTCTGGGGCTATATCGAGATCTACCACAGGATGATGCCCAGCTCTGCTCCTCTTGTCATTGTGTGTGACTAGAGAGGGCCGATCTCGGCCCCCTTCTCCCAGGTCAGCTGCCATCAAGAAGATGTGGACCTGGACTGGCTGATCTGGGTTACTCTGTGGATGCTTCTCAGTGGATTTGCCGGCGGGATGGGCCGAGTGGCTTAGCCTTGAGGTCCAGCCGGCTTCCTTCCCCTCCATCTGGCGGGTTTGGGGACGAGCCTTTGGTGTACGTTACCAGTCAAAACCAGAGCAATCATCTGTCCTCCTGAATTCCTCCCAAATTCTTCTCTTGTAGCATGACTGGCAAAAAAAAAAAAAAGAGGCCAGCAGTCGGAACACTGAAATAGCAGCTACCACGGCTTAGGCCCCACTGATTTGTCCTGTGGTTTTTCTGTGTCCTTTAATCTCCGGTAACTAATCCTCCGCTTCCTTGCGGTCTCTCTGACTCCACGCTCTGCGACGGTGCTTCCTGTAAACAGCCGCCCTGCGGAGCGGCCGCGCAGCAGCCTCCACGTGGCGGAGCCCTCCCGTCGGCGCGGGGCCGTGGGACGGCGCTGGTTTTCAGGCTGGATGCGGCTCCGGCAGCCACAGGGCTAAATAATGGAAACAAAGAGGCTAATTCTCCTCTCCTGCAGCCTGGCGAAGTCAGGGCTGGCTCCGATGAGTGAAGTAATCCCCGTATGGAAGTGACGTGAGCGAGGGCATCGGGCCCCGTCACCCTTGCTGTCACCTCCTGTCACCTGGCCCCGGTGACTGCCCGAGGGCCGGGGCGCTGAGCACGGTCACGCGCGCTGGTGGGAAGCGGTTCTCCCGTGTTGGCTGCTCTCGGGGCAGAAGCTGCGGCCAGAGCTGGCTCAGCGCTTCGTGGCCACGTGTGCTCCGGCCTCCAAGTCTGAGCGGGGTCTCAAAGTGAAGGATGGAGATTGAGGACTTGTGCAGATGGTGCCTTCGCTACCGTTCGGGAGGCCTCCAAATCTTCCGGGGTGCTCTGAGATTGAGAAGGGCTTTTCACGTTAAGGTATTTTCATCTGGTTTGTGGCTTCAATTGTCATAAGACTGGAGGTGTTGGATGCTCATCCCCAAGCCTGGGCGAATTTGTGTTGTGCAAGTGACTGCATAGTTGTTAGAAGGTCTGTCCTCTGGTTTCCAGGTGTTGCTCTGGGCTTGAACACCTCGAGGTGGGGGCTCAGGCACCTGCAGCGATGCCTCCCAGGGCCTTCTAGCCTCCTGCCACTGGGACATCCTAAATCTCAAGCTCATTTTTTTAGGTCTTAAAGATGTGAATGTTTAAGCTGGATAGAATTATATGTGTGTGTGTGTATGTGTAGATATATGTATTTGATGAAGTGTTGTCCTATCTAAATTATTTTTAAAGGTGCCCATTTCAAAGCACAGCGTGTTTCCACTTCTGAAGGCTCCGAGGCAAGTCCATCCTCGTCCCTGTGGGCGCTTCCTGAGGACCCTGCCTCAGGCACGTGCCGAGGTGCAGGGAAGAGGCACCGCCGGCTCCCAGGCTGCGTCTGCAGTGGACTTTGGTGGTGCTGGAGGTGGACGGATGTAATCCTGCAAGCCCTGCCACTGTTTGAAACCTGGTTTTGTTTATAGCAAGATGTTTAACCATTAAAGGGGCGTTATAATTGGGCTGTTGGTGTGTGAAATGCATTCCTCCGTGCACAGCGTAGCTGCTTCCAGAAATCTTCAGTGCAGAGCTCCTTGCTGTGTAGAGTTCTCTCATAACCTCACCGTCTCAAAGGAGCCTGCTGCCTCTTTCAGCATGATCTAGCTTACCTGGGCACTGGCTGCTTCCCGCTAGGATTGCATGCGTGTGTGTGGCCGTAGTGGCTCTCTCAAACCCTTGCTGAGCTGGAGCATAAGCAGACACTGAGCTTGGGGTGGCAGGAGAAAGCGCGTGACAAGTGTGGGTTCAGACAGAGGGGGAGCTGACGTGCTTGCTCCCTGCAGGAACGGGGCKTGCTGGCTTCACTGCCACCTTGCCCTCGAGAGGTGGGTGCTGCATCACCACCAGGCTGTGCTGTGAGCTGGGGCACAGACTTGCACAAAATCACACCATTAAATGGGTCCCACGGTCCCTTGAAGGTGTCACAACACAGCTGAGGCCGTTCTGCTCCGCGGGTTGCTCTGCCTGCCCTTGGGCATGAGCCCTTCAGCCCAGAACCTTCCTCGCGCTGGGGTAGCAGTGCACCTCCCATGGCAATGAAGTTGCCCTTGAGAGGGGCAGAAGAGCCTTGCCCAGGCATCAGCAGGAGCCACAGACACTTAAGCCCAATATTTCTTGTCTGGAGTCGGTTCGTGTTGGCTCCCCTCGCTGCTGAGTTTGCTGGTGGAGAAAACTAGCGCATTGAATCAAACCAGTATTAAAGGAGGCTTAAGAGCTAGTGGTCCAGGAGAGCTGCCAGGGCTCTTGCTTTTTCAGTAACTACTAAAAGTGCCTTTTAACAACAATTAATTTGATGTCTGCAAAAGACCGAGGAAAATTGGAATTGAGACACTTGTATTTTGACAGACTCTGTGGAAAACTTCTGTTCAGACTCGTAGGAATGAAACCAATAAATTTGTGTAGAAACTCTCTGCATTCAGCCTTCAGGATAATAGATAGGCTGTTCTGACTGTGGATAAATAAACTCTGTTTTTATAAGTGTTTAAAGACCTTTAGGATGACGAAGTGGAACATACTTTAAGCCTCCAAAGATGGGAAGTGGCTTTTGAGTCAAATGCCCTCACATGCCAGGGCTCATATTTTAGACTGAGATCACTCTCCCTTGAGTTGTTGACAGGTTTAGGCCTTTTTTTTTCCCCCTATTTTTTCTGAAGGGAAAAAAGGGAAATTGTCCCAGGCTGAAAATAGCAGTGAAACATTCCCCAACTAGCAAACCAATTCCTAAAAAAAAAAAAAAGCCACTTCCCAGGGAATGTGGGAGCCCTGGGCAGCTGCATCCCAGGAGGCTGCCACAGGTCCAGCGCAGCCCGTGACGGGCAGGGAGGCGGCTGTGAGCGGGAGTCGCAGGTTAGGTGGGCGCTGCCTGGGCACGCGTGGGACACCCCGGAAAACGGGGCCCGTGTCGGTGTGCCCGGCTGGAGCGTCGCCGCGGTGGCCACGTGGCTGGGGGAAGAGTCACCAAGGGCTGGACACAGGCGGCCCTAAGGAGATCCGTCTCTTTGGGAGAAAGAGAAGGGAGATTTGGTGCCAGCTGGTGACACACGGCGGTGACGGATAATGTGCAGCAATGGGATTTTCCGGGCTAGGAGGTGAAGTCTTGCAGGATGCTCGGAGAYGGGGACACCAAAACGAACCCAGACCGCGCGTAAGGTTCCGTTACTTGGAAGTTGGGGTGGGAGGTAACCTAGAGGCTGGGGCTGATGCTCTGGTGCGGGTGGCGGTCTGATGTTKGCTCCCCTCTGAAGCACGCGTTCGGATTCACGTGGGAATGACGCGAGGTCTGCGCCGCCCACGCCGTGACCCTGGAGAGGCCACCAGGACCAGTGCAGCCGGGGCCGCCCTGAGCTCAGCCCCCGCCTCAGCCCCAGCTCCTGGGGCCGGGCCGCTGGGGAGGGCCGGGCTCCTCTGGGGCAAGGGAAGAACCTCTCCCTGCAAGGAACCGGCTCCGGCRCCGCGTGGCCGCTGAGCCGCGTCCTCCAGACCCGGCCGCCCGCCAGAGAGATCCTAAGGATCTACCGGAGCCCGGGAAGTGGGCTGGAAAGCCTGGAGAAAATCAACGTGTGAGCGTGAGCCAGGGCACCCTCAACGTGAGCAGCGAGCCCAATGCGGCGCCGAGGCCCGAGCCGCCCTCCCTCGCGCCGGGAGCTGCTCTGGGGCCTGCGCCCGCCTCCGTCACTGCGCCGGGATGGGCCCCGCGCCCGGGTGCTGGCGCAGGCGGCTCCCGTTACGGAAGGGTTAAAACACGGTGTTTCCCAGCGGGAATTCGAAGCCGCTCCGCTAACCTGCGGGCTAATCCCGCCCCTTCCCGCAGCGCCGCGGGGCARTGAAGCCCCCGTTTTAATCCCGCGCCCTGCCGTGTCGTGTCCTGCCGTCCCGCCCCGTGTCCCCGCTCTCACCGGGCGCCACGGCGGAACCGGCGGCGGTTGCAGACGGAAGCTGCCGCTCCCGCCCGCGCCGCCGGGTGGCGCCGCCCGGAACCTTCCTCGCGCGCCGCCGGTTGCCGCGCCGGACCGCGGCGAGCTTCCGGTCCGCTGCGCCCTCTCCGTAGGTGCTTATCCCAGCAGTCCCTGCGGTGCGGCCTTCTCTTCCGGCGGCGGCGGGAGTGGCGGTGGGTGCCGCGCGGCGCCATCCGGAGCCATCGGGGCCGCGGGCGGGACGGCGGGGCCGGGGACGGGGCCGCAGGGGGGACGGAGGGTCCCGGGAGACGGGGGGTCCCGGGGCGGGGGCGCCGCGGGCGGACGGGGCCGATGAGGCCGGACCTGCCCGCCCGGTCCGTCCCGGTTCCGCCCGGTGCCGACGTTACCCCGTTGCCTCCCCGCAGGCTGCGTCATGGCCAAGTCCAAGAACCACACGACGCACAACCAGTGTAAGTGGCGGCCGGGCCGGGCCGGGTGGGTTCCGGTTCGGTTCGGGTGGGTTCCGGTCCGGTTCSGTTCGTCTCACGCGGCTCTGTCGTTCGTCCTCCCCCAGCCCGCAAGTGGCACCGCAACGGCATCAAGAARCCGCGGTCGCAGCGATACGAGTCCCTCAAGGGGGTGAGTGATGGCGCCGGCACCCGGCTGCGCCCTGGGGCCGGGACTGGGGCCGCCCCCGTCGGATCGCGCTGCCCGGTGCCGCCCCTGGAGCGGCAGCTCCGGATCCCGGTTCCCGGTGCACCCGGACGTGGGGAACCCACCCAGCGCCCGCCGGGAGCAGCCACGGCCGGATGAGACACGCAGGGTTATCCCTACCCTCGTGGTGGGAGTCCTGGAAACGGGACACCGGRGGAAGCGGCGGTGGTCTCTGCCCCAGGGTTGCTTTCCTCGCGGACACGATCGATTCCTGGTGTTTTGGATCCAGAAGGAATTTTGTAAATGAAGCGGCGATGTGGTGACAAGGCGGCCTGTCTTGTTAACAGCTTTATTCAGCCTGCCCGCGTCCTTCTGTTCGATTTTTAAAGTTTTGGTAAACAGCTGGTTTAAAGGATGGCTTAAGTCAGCTAAAATTGTTTTGTTGATGCCTTAAATAGGAAAATTTTCAGCCTCTCAGAATAACTTGACCATACTGGTAATGTCCACGTTTTTTACATAGGCCTTTTTTKCTTGTTTTTATAGGTTGATCCCAAGTTTCTGAGGAACATGAGATTTGCAAAGAAACACAACAAAAAGGGACTGAAGAAGATGCAGGCCAACAACGCCAAGAACGCCGCTCTGCAAAAAAAAGACTGATGTGGTTGAAGACGAGGCCTTTTCTCTGTCGACATGTGCATCACGGTGCTTTTGTACAAATAAAATTGGATGTAACGGAGCTCAAGAGCAAGCGTTGTCATCCCCCGATGTGAAGGGGACCCCTCAAACCTCCCGGACGGGCTCCCCTCTCCAGTTGGTGGTTTTATCATCGGGTCTGTGTGTAGTCGGTGTGTTTTCCTCCCGCGTCGGGCTGGGGGGGCTGGGTGTGAACGTGCGTCGGCCTCTGCGCACGCCGCAGAGCCGCTCCTGCCCCTCGGTGCTGCTTCTCTGCAGCTCTTCAGCCACGYGGGGCTACACGAGGCCTTTGCCAGCTCCTGTCTGCTGAGAGAGGCTTTCACACCGAGCACCAAGTGCCCCGTGTGTCTCCTCGTGCACGACATGTCCAGTGCTGGACGATTCCTTGGGGCTCGGTACGGGTGAGGCTCTTCTGGCAGGTTCTGGTCACAGTTYTGCCCGTCGCAGTTTTTGCCCCAGCCCTTCGTGCTGTTGGGGCAAGATGAGACTTCCAAGTGCTGTTTCTTACCCAGCTGCTGCCTCGCTGTCCAGCTACAGTAGCTGCAGCTGTAGAAATTGGGAAATRGGGGGAAAGCCGTTGATGGTTCTGTGTGCACAGTCTGCTCAGGCTCGATGGAGCCCTCGCTGCGGTGCTGGCAGTAGCAGTGACTGGTGCTGGTGCCAGGTGATGCGTGTTGAGCTCTTACAATACTTGGAGTACTAACAGAGCCGCTGGAGAATGTTGGATTTGTATAAAATACCTGGTTATTCCTAGATCGCTGCATCTTAAGAGGTCTCTCAATCCTGTAACAAAACACCAGGGGCRTTTGAAAGCAGGAGGGGCGAGGCGGGTTTTGCAGCTCGGAGGTCCCCAGGGGCCTCGGTCCCTCCTGACRTGCAGTTGCAGCGCGTGGGCGCTGGGAGGAGGCCGCGCTCCCTGCGCGCGGGGCTGCGAAACGGTGCCCGCAGCACCACGGGGGAGCTGTTGAAGCACCCGAGGGAGTTGCCAAACGGAGTGGTCTTTACCCTTTGAAACAACTATTTCAACTGTCCAGTTGGCTGAGCTGTTTTGTAGAATCACAGAATGAGTAAGACTGGAAGGGACCCCTAGAGATCCCCTGCCCCAGCAGGGACACRYGGGGCACAGGGGGGCAWMCAGGCGCATTGGGAAGGTCTCCRGAGCAGCAGCCTCCACAGCCTCTCTGGGCAGCCTGTGCCAGGGCTCCAGCACCCTCACAGCCAAGAAGTTCTTCCTCATAAGGACATGGAGCCTCCTGGGTTTCGACTTGCACCCGTTMCCCCTTGTCCTGTCACYRGCCACCASTKAGAAGAGTTTGGCTCCCTTTTCCCTACGTTCTCCCCTCAGGTATTTATACATATGMTTCAGATCTCCTCTCAGTCTTCTCTCCAGGCTWARCAGGCCCTGCTCGCTTAGTCTTTGCTCATGCAGTAGATGCTCCAGTCCCTTAACCATCTTTGTCACTCAGTGCTGGCCCCTCTCTAGAAGCTCCACGTCCCTCCCRTCCTGGGGAGCCCRGAGCTGCCCCCAGTAYTCCAGGCCYGCCCAGAGCTGMGCAGAGGGGCAGGTTCAGCCCCGGAGCTGAGGGCTCTTAGAGCCCGTCCCGGGGCCGTCGCCGCCCTCCGCCGTCCCGCGGTTCGTGCGGTGTAAACACGCTGCACAAGCACCCCGCATGCCTGATGACCTCTGGTCTTCTGCCTCACAAATACCAAAGGTGAGCAGCCCGGGGAGGCAGAGCGGAGGCGGCCCTGCCCGCGCGGCTCCCCGGCGCGAGCGGCGGCCCCTTCCCGGAGGGGCCGGCTCGGGTTCCTCGCCGCGGGGTCTCCCCCTGGGAGCAGCCTCCTCGTGCCGCTGCCCTTCGCGCTGCCCTTCACGGGCACGGCTTCCCAAATAAGGGCCTGCCGACCCTCCGACCGAAATAGCGTCTGCGTGACAGAATGYGGCGCCCGGGAACGTAACCCTAATCCCGGCGCCATTGTGTGCGGAGAGGCGGGAATCCGGGCGCTCCCGCGGCCGCCCCGGCTCGGCTTTGCTGGGGGCATCTGTCACCCAAAGCGCTGCCGTCCCAACGCTTGCAAGCAGCAACGTTAGGTCCTCGCCATCCCGCAGGAAACAAACGTGTTGAAGAGACCCTTTCTGCTCGGACACTCCTGCCCATCAGGCTGCGCATTTTGTCCTTGCTAGAGATGAGCTCTCCCCTGGGCGGTGGAGAGGACTCAGTGTTAACGTCCAGTGGTGGCTCCTCTCTTCCCTTTGGTTAAAGAAGCACAGGGGGTCCCAGCTCAGCTCGCTTGGCCAAGGTGGATGCTTGCAGCGAGCAGTGGGAGCTCAGGAACGTTCAGGAGGCGTCGAAGCTCTGAAACTCAGGCAGAGTTTTCACTGCTGCTCTGCCCGCGCCGTTCACTGCCTCCGGTGGCACATGTGCAGGCCGAACGCTGCGAGCTGAGCCCTGTTCCACAGCTGCTGGACGAGCGGCTTCGCGGCGGGCTCTGCCCCACGGCGTGCCGCTCACCCCATAGCCCCGCTCGCGTTACGCGGCCAGCGCGGCGCTGACGGCGGCTGCCCCCCGCTCCGGGCGAGCGGCRCCGGGTTTGTTAAGGGGACACTTACGAAGCGTCCCCTGCTCCCCGTGCAGGCGCTTTGTTCACACAGCACAGGTTTACGGAGGCTGAAGAGCAGCTCTGAACACGCCAAGATGGGGCAGGACTGAGCAAACGGCCAGCGGGTTGTGATTCAATCCGGGCCCACACAGGGCTCTCAGCTGGCACCCCAGTTCCCTGCCCCACCTGACAATTGGGGGGTACTTTAGAGGGCCATAAATGGCTTTTTTTGCCCGTTCAGAGACTGTGGATCCCACACACGAGCTGTGCACAACGTCTGGACCCGTGCAGGGGGACGAAGCAGCCCCATCCTTCCCCACAACCTAACCACCCGCTCAGCCCCTTGGGTGGGTCACTTTCYACCGGGTGGGAGGAAAAATAAACCCCTGGTTTCAGAAAAGGAGTCRGAAATAAAGAACCTGCAGCAGAGGAGGCCACACGGGGTGCCGRGGGCTGCCAGCGAGCTCTGCGAGGGTTTTAGCCAGAAGAACATAGTGCCTTGGCCTGCCAATGTTTGCTTTGCTTGGGTAAACGTTTGATTTTAGCAACATGAACGCAATGCGTGAGCTGTGCTGGGGCTGTAATTCGATGGGCTGCGGCAGCACAGAGGAGCTACGCGTGGGGAGAGCTGCTAATGCCGCGGGAATGCGCTTCCTTGGGGCTGGCGAAGACGGATCCTTCGGCCGGCCCCGTCTGGAGCAGCTCGCCCTGCCCGCGGCGCCAGCCCGCCCGCTCCCGCTGCCGCCGCCTCCGGCCCCRTCCCRCTCCRYGTGCTCGGAGCRACGCGGGAACCGAGTCGCGCYCTGTCCTCGGGGCCCTGATGAGCGCGGCTCCTGCAGCCTGCCCTGAGGGCTTTTGTGCTCCGCAGGGAAGCTGCCCTCGCGGGTCCGCCGGAGCCCCAGGAGGTGCCGTCCGGACACAGCGCGGGGTCCTGCAGCGTCACAGAGCAACAGCCCATGCTCCTGCTCCTGCTGGACCTGTCCGGGGGCAATGTGGGACCCGGTCGGGCTCGGGAGGGATTTTTATCAGCATTTCCAAAGAAAAAAGGGAGATTCTGTTCCTTTAGACCCTGTAGGGTCGCCAGTGTCAAGTTGGTCRGGACAGCAAAGAGAAAACAGGGACTGGAGGATACCAGGAGTCTCAGTAATGGTTTACGGGCTTGTTAATTARGGTGCATGGAGTGTTTTGTTTGTTTTATTGATAAATGCTCCTGGTGATCCATTGGTCCCTCAAGCACCAAGRGGCAGCTCCTGAAGCCAGGCACGGGTCCTGCTGCCCTCACTCCTGGCCGGGCTGGCCACGGGCAGCAAGGAAATGCCTTGTGGGGTGCTGCTGCTCACACAGCCCGGATTTGCTGGTGGTTTCAGCTAGGCTGTGTACAAAATGCTCTTTACAGGCTTAAAGCTGTCCTAGCTGCATTACCTTGTCCTGCCCTGTGAGGTTTGGGCTCTCAGCTCCTTGGCTTTGCTCCGAGGAGTTGACCAAGGACACGCAGCCACGGCAAAGCCTACGGCTCCAAGGAAGGACCACGGGAGGCAGTCAACACTAGAGCGTTTTATTCCCCGACGGCCACCCTTTCCAGCGCTTTGTCTTCATGCTGGTAGCCACGGGGTCACAACCGAGCAGATGAGGGGGCAGCACTGGAAGGATTTAGAAGATTCAGGCCGTGGATCTGGTTTCAGATTTATTCAACACCCTTCATAAACTCCAGGAACTCTGCCAAGGAAAAGACACGGGAGACAAGTGGGTGTTAGATGAGGACCATGTGCAGCTGCCAGGCGCCGCTTGGCGCGGCTCCACGGACCCTTCTCCCTTTCCCTCCCACCTATGCGCGAGGTGCCGAGGATCACGGCTACCGTTTCGCTGGCCGTGGCGAGGGCTCCTCGTGACTCCCTGTGGAAATGTCACTAAAGCCCTGGGTTTTGCCCCCGGGTCGCCTCGTTGAGTTGCGTTTCCTCAAGACCTGTCTTCTACAGCAAGTTTTTGGCTGAGATAACTGAGCTTYGTGCGCTGCTCGGCGCTGAGCGTTCGAATTACCTTGCTTTGGGTCTTAGGAAAAGCCTCTCTGCCCTGGATCTTTTCACAGCTGCCCAAAAGCAGGACAAAACTGTTCTGAAGGGAAGAGGTAGGGGTAGGAAGGTGTAGGAAGGTGTAGGTGTAGGAAGGTGTAGGTGTTGTGTAGGAAGGTGTAGGTGTAGGTGTTCTGTAGGAAGGTGTAGGTGTACGTATACATGTAGGTGTAGGTGTTGTGTAGGAAGGTGTAAGTGTAGGAAGGTGTAGGTGTAGGTGTAGGTGCAGGTGTTCTGCACGAAGGTGTAGCTGTAACTGTAGGTGTAGCTGTTCTGCAGGAAGGTGTAGGTGTTCTGTAGGAAGGTGTAGGTGTACGTGTAGGTGTTCTGCAGGAAGGTGCAGGTGTTCTGCAGGAAGGTGTACATGTAGGTGCAGGTGTAGGTGTAGGTGTACGTGTAGGTGTACGTGTAGGTGCAAGTGTTCTATGGGAAGGTGTAGGTGTATGTGTAGGTGTACGTGTAGGTGCAGGTGTTCTGCAGGAAGGTGTGGGTGTACGTGTAGGTGTACGTGTAGGTGCAGGTGTTCTATGGGAAGGTGTAGGTGTACATGTAGGTGTACATGTAGGTGCAGGTGTTCTGCAGGAAGGTGCAGTGAAGCGAGTGCCGCTCCGCGAGCACGCAGCGCGGCCGGGAGCTCCGGGAGGCAGCGGGCAGGGCCTCGCTGACCCTCCTCGAGCCGGCTCTGGGCCAGGGGACGGTGGCCACAGCGAGGCAGAACTTGCTGACCGTGAAGTTGGGCCACCGCGTCTCCGGTCACTTGATGTGGCGGCCCTAATATTATCTTCTCGAAGCAGATGGCTCCCAAAAGTGGAGCTGCCATCAGGGAGTCATTTTGGTGCCACCGCTTTTAAAGGAACAGTGCTTAGGAGCTGGGGCTCGTTTTAGCCTTGCCTGAGGAGGCAGAAAGGGGGAAGCAGCAAATCAGGTTTGCATCACAGGGTCAAGGGAGTGACTTTGAACAGCCTGGGGACAGTTATGGGAGCCCCAAGGACTTGCAAGCAAACCATGCACAAGGAAGACGCCTACCATCGTAGTCAATCTTGCCATCGTTGTTTTTATCCCCGTCTTTCATCAGTTCTTCTATGTCATCCTCTGTGATGGTCTCTCCTGTAGCCTGCAGCATGATCTTCAGCTCCTCGAGGTCAATGTAGCCGTCGGCATTTCTGTGCAAGGGCAGAGGGGCTCAGAAAGGGAGGCACACGCGCCGGAGGAGGAGAGCCGGGGCCTGCAGCCCTTCTCCCACCACCACTCTGTGCTCAGAGGTGAATGGTTGGAGCCCGGGGGTGGCGCTCAGTGTTGCTAACTGCAAACACATGGACGGCCTGAGGCAGAGCAAAGGAAGCTCTGCCCCTGCTGCACGCAGGGAGCTGCCGCGGGTGCCCCTGTGCTCAGACACCGCCTCTGTTCACAGCACGGTCCCYCGGGTGCCGTGTGCTGCGTCCGTGTCTCTTACTTGTCAAACATCCTGAAGAGGTCCGAGAGCTCCTCCTCGGTCCTCCCTTTGCTGTCGTCCTTCATGCACCGCACCATCATCACGAGGAACTCATCAAAGTCCACGGTGCCGCTGCCTGCGGGCGGGAGGGACACGGGCACCGCTGCAGGGTGGGGACCCGCAGCGCCAAACGGGGGGTCCCGCTCCCGGTACTGACACAGGAACGACACCGGGAACACCCCGGAGCAAACAGGAGCTTTCAGGGCACTGGTGTAACCGGCTGGGACCACGGGCTGAATTCATCCCTGAATCTTTGCCGTTTGCACTCATTTTGCCCGGATAAGGCAAACAAGAGGTCYCCTGTAAGTATCATTGAACGTTCATTTCTGCTGTGGAGACACCTACACATCTTACCTAGACATCAATAGCAAAATCTCCAGAAAGCAAGCATTCACACACTGCATTTTCGCACTGCCAGAACATTATTGGTATTTTGGGAGACACCGAGATATTTTCCTTCCTTGCTGATTCTTAACCCCTTTTCCCAGTTTCCAGGGGGCAACACGGGCTCCCTGCGGGGCGGGAGGTGCGGGCGCCGCGCGGCCGTCGGTGGCCCCAGCGCTGCAGCCCGAGGGGCTGAGGGCTCTGGGGCCCCGGGGGGAGCTGAAGGGGTTGGGGGGGAACCTCTCACCGTCCTCGTCCACCTCGTCTATCATCTCCTGCAGCTCCTCGGGGGTGGGGTTCTGCCCCAGCATCCTCATCACCTTGCCCAGCTCCTTGGTGCTGATGCAGCCGTCCTCCGCGCCCAGCACGAAGATGTCAAAGGCAGCCTTGAACTCTGCAGAGCGAGAGGGACCGGGCAGGCGCGTGAGCTCCTGCCCGCGGCCCCGCGGCGCCGGGCTCCTCAAAACACCCTTATGTATTTATTTATCTGTTTATTTATTTATTTATTTATTGGTCAGCCAAAGTTGCTGGCTGCCAGCAGCAGCTGGTAGGAAGGACGCACCTAGAGCTAGTGAGCTTTCCCTTCGGCTGAGGGGCCAGATTAAAGATGCACCTACCATTTTTCTGCTCTTCTGTCAGCTGCTCAACCTGTAAATTGAAATACAGAGACCCATTAGTTTTTATCCATTACTACCATTATTAAAAAAGTAAATGAAATGCCTTATTTGTTCAGCAGCCTTTTCGCCCRAATCCTCCCAGCAGTTGCCCTCACGGACCGCAGGGAGCCCGCTGGGAGGTTTTGATGGAGCAGCTTGTACGGTCCAAAAAAGGCCATCCCTTCCAGGACTATTTCCAGCTCCTCTGAGGAAGACCAGCACCAGGCGAGGGGCGTCATCAGCCTTCGCACACATGGTGAGGAGCAGCTGGAAGAAGCACTTGTGCTTTCCAGCCCTTCCTTTGGGAATAATTTCCCGCTGTTGGGAGGCTTCAAAGACGGGGGGGGGCTGTGACACTGAGGGCTCTGGGGCTGTGGCCGGGTCCCTGAAGAGTGAGAGCAGCCCCTGGAGCTATTTCTAGCCCTCTGTCCAACCATCCTGCTGMACCATCCGAAACATTAAGAGCTTTTCTATTGCCGTCGGAGAGTTCCGTCACTGGAGGGGGCTGCGATTCCCCCCGGCCCGTTTTGGCTGCTTTGCAGCCCACGTGCGACGGGCTCCTCGGGGGGCCGTGCCCCAGAGATGCCTCTCGTTGCACTGCAGCAAACGGCCCCTCCAGTGCTGCTGGTGCCGGGGGGCTGCAGGAAGGAGGATCTCCCGGAAAACCCGCCGGAGCAGCACATGGAGACACGCAGGGAGCGGAAGCACCAGCTATGGGTGAGCTGGCAGGTTTGTTCCAAATGTTGGGGTGAATTAATGAAAATAATCAATGAGAAAAGCAGAGGATTCCACGGGATCGACCTCCCGCTGCGTCTCTTTAAGTGCGTTTCCCCCTTGGCTTCACTCCTTCCTACAGCTCTTGCCCATCTGCCCCGGTGGCCTCAGCATCACAGGTCACAGAAGGTAGAAGGGGCCTCTGTGCTCACCCAACCCAACCCCGCTGCTCAAGCACCATCCCCTGGAGCCCCTTCCCAAGGATGTGTCCGGACGCCTCACGGATATTTTCCAAGGAGACTCCACGGCCTCTCTGGACAAGCAGTGCTCAGTCGCCTTGTTCAGAGCGAACTTCCTGCGTTGCCCCTTGTGCCCGCTGCCTCTCACCCTCCCGTCCGGCCAGCCACATCCATTGGGACACCGGATGTCTTCCTTCCTCTCCCACACGATCCTGCTCTGCCCCGTGCAGCTCAGCTCCACATCCCRGCGAGACGCGGCCGGGAGGAGCTGAGCCCGTCCAGGCCGGAGCGGGCTAGGAGCGGCCGCAGGTTTCCGGGTGCAGCCGGAGCGGGTCGGGCGCCTCCGAGGGAGGGCGGCAGCTGCTGCGGCGCGGGAGGCGGCGAGGGGAGCCGGGCGCCCCGGGACGGCCCGTGCCGTAACCCGACCTCCCGCCGCTATTTATAAACCCCGGGAGAGGTGCCGGGATAAAGAGGAGCTCTCCGATTGTTCCTGGGACTAGACAAGGCTTTGGTATTTTATCCCCGCAGCCTTTTATCTGGACACTTGTCCCTGGCACTGCTCGCGGCGCCGCTTCACAGAGCCGAGAAATGCTCCCAGAATAGCGGTGGGTTTGGACAGCCTTATCTAGCCATGAGCGGGCAAGGGGAAAAGCCATTGGATTCTGTGGCTGCCTCGAGGGGGTCTGGCACAGCCGCGCTCACTTCTGGGACGCTAATTAACAAACGTCCCCAACGAGCAGCGCACCAAACTCCCTCTTCCCGAGCTCCGTTTCGGAAAGGTGTCCGGTTAAGGATGTGGGGCGGAATCGGAGGTGATTTTTAAATGCAAAGTAACTATAGGGAAAAATCTTCAGCACAGAGGGGCTGCACTCGGGTGCTTTGTGATGTGTCCCTGGACACAAACACTCTTCATGGCTTTATTCCTCCGTTCCTGTCCTCAGGGACAGGTTTTTCCTGGTGTGGTGCTGGAACAAGCTCCCAGCACTGGGATGGCTGCGGCACCGCTGATCCCGACGAGGTTTCTGCCTCGCTCTTACCAGCTCTGCTTTCCATCCCTCCTCTCCGCTGGAAGTGAGGGGCTGCCCGGGGAAGGGACTTGCGCTGTTTTTAACGGGTGAGTTTCTGCTCGCGGTTCGAGCCCCGGGCCCCGCGCCACGCCAGAGCTGCTGGTCGTGCCGTGCCTGGCACGGAGCTGCCGCGACGCCGCGACGGTGCCAGGGCGCGCGCCCCGGCCCCGGGCAGCAGCACGAGCCTGACCGAGCGGCTCTTTGGCACCGCTCCSCGCCCCGTTCGGGGGCTATCGGCTCGGGGCGAGCTGTTGGTATCGGGGGCAGGAAGGTTTGGGTGGCTCTCACGCTGCAATTCCCCTTTTTTGGCCAAATTCCTCCGCAGCCCAACTCCCCTGAAGCCCCCGGGTTTGGAGCAGGAGTGACCTTGGCCGGAGGGTCTCTGCCCGCGCGCACCCGGTGTACGGCGAGGGCTGGAGCTCCCGAGCGAGGAAACCTTTCCCTTTGGGAGCCYGCGCCGCTCCGTGCGTTCCCCGGGCTGATGGACAGACCCGGCTGGCTCAGGGCTGGCGCTGCAGAGCTCCCCGGCACTCCTTCCCAAGCACCCCAAGCGCTCCGGGAAGGACCCGCTCCCGGAGCCCCAGAGGATGGGGAACACCGGGTRCAGAGGGGGTTGTTAGGAAAACCCAGTGCCCGGTTGTACAGCCTTTCCTGATCCTCTCCRCACTGAAAACTCCCGAATCAGGGGAGATTTCCAGCCCGCAAGGCTCCGGGTTAGAGCAAGGGCGCAGGAGACGCAGTTGGGGAGCTCTGCCTCAGTCTCAGTTCAAGCAAGATCYTTCTTCCCGCTGAGGATCTTCAAACTAAAACAGCGCTTGTGTGACACGATTTTTTGCTTAAAATCAAGCCCCATCAATTGTACCCGTGTTCCAAAAAACCAGAGCCCCCTTACTAGGTGTTTTGCACCCTGTTACGCAGGGCAGCCATTCGCGGGGACGGGCCCCATTCCCACCGCGTTCCCCCGGCGAGYCCGGGGGCTTCGCGGGGCTCCCGCCACGTGCGCGGGACGCGGCGGCCGCGCGGGGCCGTCACTTACCGCCGCCTTGTAGATGTCGTCCATGGCGGGCGCTGGCGGGGACCGGGCGGCAGCTCTGCGCCGCCGCGGCCCCGGCCCCGCTCATATAGGGCGGGCGCCCGCCCTCGCCGCGGCCCCGCAGGAATGCGAGGCGGGGAGGCCGGACCCGGCACGCGGGGCCTCCCACCCGCGCGGCCTCCCCCGGCCTCC